>OX155962.1:20320922-20532938 GCA_944548615.1 Micropterix aruncella | reverse complement strand
ATATTTGCGTGCTAATCTTTTCCACGCTATATAAATTTGAAAACATAGAAAAATAAAATTATTTGAAAATCATTTTAAAATCAAATAGTCTTTGAAAATATTCAAAACTATAGAATAGGTACTTAGAAGTATTTTGAAATTATAGAAAAATAAAATTATTTAAAAATCATTTTAAAATCAAATAGTCTTTTAAAATATTCAAAACTATAGAATACTTAGAAATATTTTGAAATTATAGAAAAATAAAATTATTTGAAAATCACTTTAAAATCAAATAGTCTTTGAAAATATTCAAAACTATAGAATACTTAGTAATATTTTGAAATTATAAAAAAATAAAATTATTTAAAAATCATTTTAAAATCAAATAGTCCTTGAAAATATTCAAAACTATAGAATACTTAGAAATATTTTGAAATTATAGAAAAATAAAATTATTTAAAAATCATTTTAAAATCAAATAGTCTTTGAAAATATTCAAAACTATAGAATACTTAGTAATATTTTGAAACCAAAGAAAAATTAAATAATTTCAAAATCAATTTAAAATCACATAGTCTTGGAAAATATTCAGTATTATATAGTTTTGAATATTTTCAAAGACTATTTGATTTTAAAATGAATTTTACCTAATTTTTTTTACCTAATCGTTCCACTTTTTTTTACACTTGTGTCGCTACTGGTATTGTTTCAAAATAAAATATTATTGACTATAGTTATCACCGTATTGCGATTTTCAAACTTGATAAGTTTGAATGTATGAATTTTAATTCATTACATTTACCCCCTTCCCCACTTTTGCTTGACCTCAAGCAGCTATCCATATCTTTGCTAAATTCTTAAGGTTTTTCTTATATATTGTATGTTCTGTTATTTTGGCTCATGTTGGTAGAAATACTTTATCCATCTATAATAACTCTTCCTATTGTTATAATTATCTTATATATAAAAATGAATCGCCGTGCGTTAGTCTCGCAGGATCTCGGAAATGACACGACCGATTTGAATTATGTTTCTTTTATTTTGTTTGGCTTGATTCAGGGGTGGTTTACAAAAAAAAATATTTAGGAAAAACCCAAAGGAACAGCTAAAAAAACGAAAAAATCGAAATTAGTACTTCCAGCGATGGCCACTTCGTATTTCTCTCAATAGATGGCGCTCTCTATATTTTCTAACAATAGATTCTATTGTTTGACAGCTACGCCATTCATAATTCATTCCGCGGGACTGTGTGAAATTGTTATTACATTTAACGTCGTTTTTTCTTTTAAAAAAGGTAGTGGGATTGGAGAATAGATTTGTTTCAAGCGAATTTAATTGCATTTTGCAAAAAATCACTTTGATCAGCCATTATATAAAGGTAAATAGACTTTGCAGGCTTATACATAACTACAAATTTGGCCTTAGTCTGAGGATTTCAATATTGTTAAGTTCTCAAGGAATGTTCGACAGATTTGAGTGACTGAAAACAATTCCGTGTCTTTTTACAGTGTTCATTATAATGCCGAGGAGAATAGGTAACATAGGTCGTCGAAGTCAGTCAAATGCCCGGCGATCTTACTTCACGTGCAAGGCGCACTGATGACCAGCGAGCGACGGATAATGAAAATAGTGGTATTGGCATGTCCGAATTATGTTTGAGAGCGACTGAAAATGAACGACAAGCGAATACATTGATAATGCAACAATTTCGTGCACAACATTCACAACGCCAGCAATCACGACAAAATCAACATGACCGATTGCGCCGTCGCAGTGTTCCTGTCAACCTGGAACAAGCGGCATTCCATTACGATCCGGAAATCGATTACGGTGCAGAGAGATCAGTAGTAAGACTTTCACCTTCCCTTCTCCGACAGACTTACTACTTCGTACATCATCCCTCAAACAGTTTGATGAAAAAACCAGTAGGGCAGTCCCCACCCTAAACAATGTAGTATTTTCTGACCTTATATCGTCCCGGTCCCCTGGCTTGGACATCATATTTACAGACGGCTCTAAGGCAGAGGTTAGAAATTGTGTGGGCGTGGGAATTTTCTACCACAACCGTAGAGTTGTCATGTTGTGGATTTATATTACTAAGTTTACCTTATGGACACATTTTAAATTATTTGATTTTGTTTGTATTTCTTTTGATAAATTATTGACCTATTTATCCGTTGCAATATGCTATGATATCCGTGTTAGTCCGTTCTACAATATTTCTCATTTTTGCTTTCATGAGTGTGATTCTTCATTTCTTCCTCTTCTTTGCTATGGTGTGGATTTGAAATTTTAACATCTTAGTCTGCTGTGAACATGCCCTTCAAATGATAAAGCTCTTTTCGTTTTCCTGTCAGGTCCTATAGATCGTAGACCACAGCCGATTTATTTTTAACAGACTTAAAAAAAAGGAGGATGTTATAAATTCGATCGTATTTTTCTTTAAATGTTTGTTACCTCAGAAATCCGTCATTTATGAATTGGTTTGGAAAATTCGTTTTATTTGAAAGGATGTACTTCCAGATTGGTCACATCTTTATCAAAATTTTGTTCTGATGATATTATCAAATATTATCATATGAAGTTGAAAATTTACATGTTGGTTTAGCTCCGATGACAATGCGTTTTATATAGCAAGCATGCCCTGACTCTATACCCAGGATTGGCTCCCGACGAGGGGACTCCTCAGCGGTCAACAGTACAGTCACGAAATTTTGTATATTCATTCAATTATGACAGCCCGATCTAAGTTTCATCAAGACAGGACTTTGACACCCAGGGTTGGCTTCCAACAAGGGAACTCCTCAACGGTCAACAGCACAGACACGAAATTTTGTATACGCATTTAATTATGATAGCCTGTTCTAAGTTTCACCATGACCTGGCTGCTGCATTTATAAAAAAAATTAACTCGGTTATTTTTGTTAACATTTTGTTTATTACCTGCAACTTTGCATTACGAAGATCTAGGGGCTAATTTTCTTGAGAAAAAATACGCTTTCTTTGATATGAAATATGGTCGTAGCTATACCGTACCACCCACGTTATACTTAATCCGTGTTCACCGTAAGCATGGAATCGTCCACCTCCGAAGAACAAATATGAGGGGCTAAACGTCGCCGTCATACCGGTTGTGTTCAAGGCATGTTATACAAGTGGTACCTACTTTTAATTCCTTCCATGACCTGATTTTTTCGCTTACTGTCCTTTACACTTTTTTTCGCGCGTCCTTTCAGCAGTTTCATGTATACCACCCTCGGCCTTTTTTCCATAATGTTTTATTCTATCTATCTTCTTATATCTTCTTATATATAAAAATGAATCGCCGAGCTTTAGTCTCGCAAGATCTCGAAAATGACTCGACCGATTTGAATGATTATTCTTTTGTTGTGTTTGCCTTGATTGGTGGTTTACAAAAAAAATATTTAGGAAAAATTAAAAGAAACAACTGAAAATCGAAAAAATCGAAATTGGTTTTTTGGGAAATGGGCCCCTTTCAATAGATGGCGTTCGCGGCGATCCTATTGTTTGACAGCTGCACCATCCATAACTGTTATTCATTCCGTGCGATTGTGTAAAATTTCAAAAAGTCGAAAAGTTGAAAAAGTCAAAAAAGTCAAAATAGTCGAAAAAGTCAAAAAAGTCGAAAAAGTCGAAAACGTAGAAAAAGTCGAAAAAGTCGGAAAAGTCGTAGTCGGAAAAGTCCAAATAGTCGAAAAAGTCAAAAAAGTCGAAAATGTCAAGAAAGTCGAAAAATGCAAAAAAGTCGGAAAAGTCGAAAAAGCATTAATATTTTATCATGTAAATTAAATACATTGAATTTATTTTAATTATAAAACGACTTTCATTTAATCACCGAACGAAACTCAAACCGTAAACGATTCTGCCATATTATAGATTTCAATTAATTGGATTTGGAAGGTTGATTAGAATCAATAAATGCTTAGAATCAAGAGTCACAAACAAATCAATTTTAGGTGGTACGAAGTTCACCGGGTCATCTAGTGCATATAATACTGAATATTTTCCAAGACTATGTGATTTTAAAGTGATTTTGAAATTATTTAATTTTTCTATGGTTTCAAAATATTACTAAGTATTCTATAGTTTTGAATATTTTCAAAGACTATTTGATTTTAAAATGATTTTTAAATAATTTTATTTTTCTATAATTTCAAAATATTTCTAAGTATTCTATAGTTTTGAATATTTTCAAAGACTATTTGATTTTAAAATGATTTTTAAATAATTTTATTTTTTTATAATTTCAAAATATTACTAAGTATTCTATAGTTTTGAATATTTTCAAAGACTATTTGATTTTAAAGTGATTTTCAAATAATTTTATTTTTCTATAATTTCAAAATATTTCTAAGTATTCTATAGTTTTGAATATTTTAAAAGACTATTTGATTTTAAAATGATTTTTAAATAATTTTATTTTTCTATAATTTCAAAATACTTCTAAGTACCTATTCTATAGTTTTGAATATTTTCAAAGACTATTTGATTTTAAAATGATTTTCAAATAATTTTATTTTTCTATGTTTTCAAATTTATATAGCGTGGAAAAGATTAGCACGCAAATATTTACTGCTATCTTATTCCAAATTCAGCTTCAACTTTTAAAAATAAATATTTTGTTATATAGAAAATAACCAACTAAAACTAATATGTTTTTCTGGCCAGTAATCTTATCGATTACTCAGCTCAATCAGAAAAAAACATTTTACATAAATCTTTTAAAACTACTTACATATACAGTACATCAGAATTGATATTTAACGTGACGATATGCGGTGGGTGATCTTTTCCTTTTTAGTATTTTATATGGCTTCCTCTTCTTTGTAATTCTATTTCATCCTTCTGGTGTTTTATGTAATAATTGGTCTTCCTTCTGGTTATAATATGGATTGGTCTTCCTTCTTGTTACATGATAGATTGGACTTCCTTCTCAGTTCTCGGTATTTGATAATATTATATCGGCGTTCTTCAATTCGTAATATTAGGCTTTTGCCTCCAATTTTCAATAAAGCTTCAACGCTTCGCGGTATTCGTATTTTCGCAAAACTATTCGAACAATATACGTTTAATTATAGCAAGATTATTTTATAAAATTACTTTTTGAGCCTTGGAGGACACGCAAAATGCATGACCTCCAGGCGGATTAACACACCTAGGCGTCTGCTATTAATGCACGGATTATTGACTGATGACTGATTGACTGTTGAAAATTTAATGATGCCCCTTTTTGTGGCTGGTTCCTTTTATAACATCGTGTTTATTTCCCTTTCACGATCATTATTTTTCTGTCATAATTTGACCCCTCTTAACTTTGGCGCCATCCTCCCTTTCACGAGGATGTTCAATAATGTGATACTAATCGTTTGTTATTATTTTTTTAATATTTTGGTGTGAGTTTACCATTGATTTTTCTTATTTTTCATAAATCCTATTATATTTTAGTGTAGTTATATGTATTTCGATATTCTCGTTCCGAATCTTCTTAATTACTATTTTTTTAAGCTTTAATTATATGAGTTTTTCATGTTTAAAAATTATATTTTGAAAAACTATGTTCTGCTAGTTTTTTTAAAATTTAATACATTCTATTATATGTGTTTCTTTCCTGGCTTTTCAAAGATGATATTATTTTTTTAATTTTTCTGTTTATTGTGGTAGTTTTTTATGTTTTGCTTCAATTTTTGTTTTTTTTCAAAACGGACTTCATTTCTATTACCGTCTTATTTTTAAAACATTTTCTATATTTTTTAATTATTTTTATGACATACTTTTAAAAAAATATTCTCATACAACAGCTATGACGCCGCGCACTTTGTCTTTTCCCGCGTTTTTTTTCATTCTTCTGTCTTTTTGAACTTCCCTTGGACTATGTCGTCTGCGCTTTCGGCATCAATTCTCTGGGTTTTTTCCATGACCATATATGGACATGATTTTTGCGCGGTGTATAGTGCGGCTTTAATACTTTTTATCGTAATATTTTATTCTTTTATAATCCTCTATTTAAATATGACATTTCAAACCCGATCTTATTTTCAAAAATCATTTTGATTTTATTTATATTTCTGAAATTAAATTTAGATTTTATTTGTTTATTTTTTTATAAATGAATCAGTGCTATCTGTCATTTCCTAATAGAACTTCTTGAGTTTAATCTGATATTTTATGGATATTTTTTTTACCTAATCGTTCCACTTTTTTTTACACTTGTGTCGCTACTGGTATTGTTTCAAAATTAAATATTATTGACTATAGTTATCACCGTATTGCGATTTTCAAACTTGATAAGTTTGAATGTAATGAATTTTAATTCATTACAACAACTTGCGGTGTCAACTACAACGGGCGAGCCCGTCACCACAGGACGTTTTAACGATTTTCTCGTTCTATCGCCCTGCAGTGAACGTAGAAGACTTTGGACAGAACAAATCCAACGTCCAGCTACGTCACAACCCGCAAGAAGCCAACACCTTACCGCGAGATAGCCAGAGTTACCTGGCGGGCCGACTCTCGCGCCCTTGCTTCCAATTGTGAGCAGATTTCTCCGGTCTCTCGATTGGTTCCGAGTTCGAGGTCGCTTGCGCGGTCCTCTCCCTTACGAAGCGGTGAAACGGTGTGAACCGAATCTGTCGCGGACCAAGGCGTCCTTTGCCCGACTCTGAATCGGGATCGGATGGCCAATGGTCATTTCAAGAGCAGTCGCCGTAAGGTAGACAACCACCCCCGCTCTATAGGAAACAATACAGTTCCCAGACTCCCCCGATTGTTAGTCGGAGAGCACAGTCGATTGGCTTGCGCCGCTCGGTGCGCAGACCGTCCAGGAGTGCCAGAGGTTTGATTCCCAGGGGAGACTGGTTGACCCAGTGTCGTACCCAGGCTCGCACCCCATGCGTGGAGGCCATCGGATGGGTGTTGACCCGTGAGTGTGACCGACCCTGGACACATGGGTCATCGTGGCCACCTCATCATGGGCCCATTAGCTCTCATGCATACAGTGGAGAGCCTCACTTGGATGCCGAGTTCTTTCAGGACAGATTTGTTGGTGCGGCGTGCTGTCCATGGGATTCCTAGCATTTTACGCCAACACCACATCTCCAGTGCATCGATTTTGGGGCGTACCCGAGCCACCTAGTATACGCCAAAAATCGACTTTCCGTTTTTTTATTGTTATTAGTGTAAAATCATGCTCCGGATCGTTCTGTCCATGTCACCGCTCTCCAATCGTTTACTTTTTTTGAAATTTTCATTGAAAAGGCATCTCGTAGGCATGAGTTGGTGATTTTAGCCGGTGATACCTCTTACATGCTTAGTAGCAATTCATCGCAAACAACATAACTCTTTGACAATGTTAATCTTTAATACAGTTAACTATTTTTTTCCCCCGATTTACACAACTAAAAGAAACATCTCGAGTTTTTGAACACCTGAATAGCACAACCTGAATAGTTTTTATTGGCGTGTACGAACGAGGTCACATACAGAGTGGCGATATATGTATATAAAAAAATGGGGTGAAACTAGACCTCATGTCATCAATAGAAAAAACATTTTTAAAATTATAAAAAAATACTGTAATTATAGCAAATTAAAAAAAACTTTGTTAAGAGCTGTAGGGGTAAACACTTCCATAACTTTAAATTAATACATGTAGGTACTAATCTAAAATAATATTTAGTATGATCTTTAGTAATTCGACTTGCATAATTAGCCTAGAGTAATAAAAAGAATAAGCTGGTTTCCTTTTTTTACCTTTTTTTAAGTTTTAACTTTTTACATGCTTTCTTCAAAAAAAGTTGATTTCCTCAAAACAATGGTTATATAATAGAAGGAGTTAGAGGTAAACGGGTAAATGGAAACACATAAGACTAAATAAATACAATGTTTTACAAAAGTTTAAAATATTTCTTATTACAATAATATTTAAATTAATTAAGTGTTCAAAATGGCCACCTCGCTGCTGCAGACACATTATTGCACGAAGTACATGATCTGATAGATAGCCCTGCGAATCATAGCTGGGTCACGGTTTACCTTCATCCACAGTAGATTGGATGATGCAGTCATTGGTATATATGTACTATTGGGATGAGAAATAATTCAAACTTTTTGTAGAACATTTTATGTATAATAAATAGTTCATTTTGATTACTCATATGTGTTTCCATTTACCAATTGTATCTCTAACTCATTCTATTTTTGTTTCAGATAGCTAATAAAGCAAGGAATTGTAAATAGTATTGAAAAAATAAGGTAATATGGCCATTATTTCGAGTAAACGACCTTTTTTGAAAAAAGTATGAAAAAAGTAGATATTTCTGTAAAAAAAAAAATTATAACCAACCTATATTTTAGTTTTTTTAGAATAACTGTGCAAGAAAAAATACTAAAAATCGTTTAAAAAATATATCAAGGAAGTATATGTAGTAATTCAAAAGTTATAAAAGTTTTAACCCATAGATTTCCTAACAAAGTTTTTTTTTAATTTAGTAAAATTACAGGAATTTTCTGTTTGTTTAATTTTGTTTCTGTCCTTAAAATGAGGTCTAGTTTCACCCCATTTTTTGTGCGCTTAATCAGAGGCCACACTGTATATATACATGTATATATATATATATATATATATATATATATATATATATATATATATATATATATATATATATATATATATATATATATATATATATATATATATATATATATATATATATATATCTATATATATATATATATATATATATATATATATATATATATATATATATATATATATATACGTACAAACACATCGTTAGTAAACACATCAACGCATCATGGAGAAAGAATAATTACGAACTTAGAAATTGCATAGAAGAATTTGAAATTGAAATTACCAAAGCACAAAGAGGACTCGCGTTTACGAAAAATTGGAAGTTAATGAGCATAATGTCCATTGCGTGCAGAGAGAGAAAGCATTGTTGTCTTAAAGAAAGCACCACAATCGCAGAATCTGTGCGGTGCAGATTGCTCGTTGAATTTTTATGGAGATTTCGCTTGTAGTAACCGAACTTGCTGATTTTGCCTTTGTCTATGGAACATAATGTGACAGCGGTATCAGTTGTAATGTTCAGGCAGTAAATGTTCGCTATTTGTTTTAGTTGTTATTGGTCCAGCTGCAGAGCGAAATCGAAAATAGTGTTTTTTTATATTTTAGAGTTTTAGTTTTAGGTATGCTAAATGGTAAGTCAACGAAACATAAAGGGGAAGTCATAATTATATCATCATATATTATAGTATATAGTATTATCATATTATGTAGTATATAGTATATAATATTATAGTCATATATTATATTAATTGAAGGGGCTGAGAGACTTGGGAATGTTTGATACACATACGAGATCGAAGCAAATGGCTACCGATTTCAGTGAATAAAAGACGACCGTTTTGGTATTACCTGTGGGTGAGGTTAATTGAGTTAAAGGACCGAAGATTGACACACTTCTTAATTTTCAATATATTTTGAAATTTCGCTGTCTTATGTAACTGATTGGTACGCGAAAATTTTAACAGGAGACAAGGAGAGAAGTGCGTGAGTTTTATTAATTTATTTTGAAAAATAGGTATACAATTATTAATAATACTTTCACATGATTTCGGGTCTTAGTTAGTTCTTCTGTGAATCTTCTGCCTCTGAGGACGTGGCTAGAGTATCGGCATATCCGTTGAACGGTCTCCTTTAATTAGTAGATATCTAGTATTAGCCAGTTATTCGTCGTAGTATCTTAACATAACAATACGAAATCTATTGCCCCTCTAATTGGAGTCCCAAAATAAAAGGAATTCGTAATTATTAAATGTCCTATACTTATTACAGTTATGACAGCATAGACATAATTGAACATAATTATTACATGAATAGTAACTTGATAAACAAATTTTGTTTATTTATTTATTTATTCTTCGGGAAAAACACAGCGCTACATTAATTATAACTAATTATCATATTACAATGTTTTGCTGGCCGATTAAGTGTTTGCTACAGTATTATCTTATATTATTTTCTTATGATACAAAGTGCACGGGCATCGCTCGCGTTGGTCATGATGCGAATGCCGTTAAATTTTCGTGTTGAAAATCTGAGCGTTATACAAATATAACGACCATATTTTTAACACGAAATATTCTCCCATCCGGGGTTATAGACGATTGGCGCTTTTATTACAATAACTAGCTGACCCGTGCTCACGTCGTTGGGCGGTAAAACTGCTGTCGCTGACTTTTTTGTAGGCATTACCAAGCTCTACCACTTTTCTCTAGAACTCAATCATATATAGTAGCGTTCGTAAGAAACATTTTCATTCGACCGTTTTTTTCCGACTTTTTTTGCAAATCCAACTACCACGAAAAAGTCTTTTCATTTTTCGGATTAATTTATAGCCCTATGATATTCACAAATAACGTGGCTTTCTATTGGTAAAAGAATTTTCAAAATCGGTTCAGTAGATCCAGAGATTACTTCCTACAACGTCACAAACTTTACCTCTTTATAATATTAGTATAGAAGTTTAGATAGACGACACGGTCGCGGTTCCATATCTATGTCGTATTATCTCTTTAACTATTTATGCAGTAAAAGGAAAAAGTCTTTTGTTTTAAAACACTTAAGACGATAAATTTACTTATTTTGATAAGAATGCATAATTGTAGATAATATGACCAATAAACATGACCTAACGATTTAAATTATTTTTTAAATATAAAATACTACTTTTTGTTACTTAAATATAAAAGTTAGACATATGCTGTCGCTGACTTTTTTGTAGGCATTATCAAGCTGTTCAACTTTTCTCTAGAACTTAATCATATATCTCTCATCGTTAAGGCAGCGTTAGTTAGAAACCTTTTCGTTGGACCGTTTTTTCCGACTTACTTTGAAAATCCGAATACCACGAAAAAGACTTTTCATTTTTTGGATTAATATATAGCCTATGACACTCACAAATAACGTAGCTTCCTATTGGTAAAAGAATTTTCAAAATCGGTTCAGTAGATCCAGAGATTACTACCTACAACGTCACAAACTTTACCTCTTTATAATATTAGTATAGATTATAACAGTATACGTCAGTGTGGCACAACCACTCCAAAACATCGACACCATCGCTCGTCGCATCGTGTCAGAATCTATCGAGTAGTTGATTGTATGTTATTGTGATTCTAATATTGTTACGTTAAGGTTGCAAAATAGCTCCCGGCAGATCCAGTTCGCCAAGCTGATGACCGTTTGTTACCTCACGCGAATACGCGAACATTAAGTAATTCCACTGAAGAAGAGAGGTAAAAAAAAAGAGAAGCGTCCGATGGCGCGCGGTGGGCTTTATTCGGCTGCTCGCCGGTGATCTCACGGCGTGTGACACAATAGGTCACCGGAGGGACTTTCACCGCTAATTCTGCGGCGCATCGCAGTATGTTGGTACGAGTACGATACCACGCCCGTTACACATACGATAAATCTAGGTAGAGCGATAACACAACACTGTTCGATAACTTAACCCTCCGTTAGTTAGGTGGGGTCTGGAGAGCAGTTCATCAAATTCACACGATAATATTCCGCGAATCCCACAGTGCGAAGTTGAGTGTCGATTCCAATGCATAAACTCCAACAGGTATAAACTACACCTAGTTTATAGTTACAATATATAGTTTTCAAGAAGCTGTAAAGATTTTAGAGAAATTTCAATAAATTGAGTAAAAACTTAGCAGGAGAAGAAATCGTACATGTACTTTTCAAAACACTAGCGCTGAGCTTGGATCGGTTTGTATATGGGCTCTCCCAGCTACGTAGCCTTAGGGTTTCGGAGCTGATAGCTTTAACTTATAATTAAATCATCCATACGACAAATAAAACTAATTCACAAATATTTTTTTCAAATCGGAAATTTCGTTTAAAAACTACTAGTAATTAATTAGCTTAAATTATATAACTCACTCACTAACTAACAAACATCGATTTCAAAAAATCTTTCAGTAATCTGTTTCTCGTATTAATTTGAGTAGCTAGTAAAAAGTTGGCGACCTTACGGATGAATATGTAAATTCTAATTCGTCCGATTGTATTGCAGCTTCTCGATCCATTTTAGGTACTGATCCCTAAACAGTATCGTCTATTTTTCTCGAAGAATAAAACAGAATTTACGAAGTAGGTACGGTACCGCGTCCTTGAATTACGGCCACTTGAACCTATCATTGTAAATCGAGAACGTATAGTCCGGATTTAAGAATTCTTTCGATAATCAGTTTCTCCTATTAATTTGAAATGCTAATAAAAATTGCTGACCGCGCATATGTTAAAACATTCACTGTTGGTGCTAGAGTAAGGGACAATCGTTAATCCAAACGTGATAGAACTGGTACTTTTTACCAAAAAGCAAGATCTGACAAGTTCAAGGAATCAAAGCCTAACAGCATCGACTGACAAGCTTAATTGCATTTATTTGGGCTTATTTGTCTTTTGGGCTCTTGGTAGAATGTTTGTTTTTGTGTGTATTATGGTACATAATTGAAGTTATCTAGTCCAGGAATAGATTAAATGAGGTTCAAAGAATGGCCTGTATCGTGGTTATAGAGCCAAGAAGCACAGCAGCCATGTTAATAGCAAAAAATCTAACAGGAGGTAATCTGATCGGGTGCAATCGCCTATGAGGTATCTATCTATAATAGAATTTAACACCTGAGGGAACCCGGCAGTAAAATTAAAATAAAAATGTAATCGCTAAGTTCGCTGGACAAGTGGACATAAAGGATTATGTCAGATTTTCTAGCAAAAGTAACATCACCAATATTATCGTTGGGTTTATATATTTATTTATCATTAAGAATAATTGTAAGCCGAACAATAACAAGTACATTGATTATTACTAGTATTTTAACAGTATTTCTTATTAGAGCATAATATTCTTTGTGTACTATATTTAAATGGTGATTGTTGAAAAAGGTATTTTTATAAAAATAATATTATTAAAATTAATAATCAATTATTTTTATAAAAAAAACAAAAACTACTATTGTTTGTACATAGTGAAAGAATATTAACTAAATCGGAATTAACAGTCTGAACTGGTGACAGAAAACAGTCGGTTGTAGAAAATGTCATTCGGCTGGTGTCAAAATCCGGCTTGTCAACGCAATCGATCGTTTACGTTCCTCGAATATTTGCGTACTGGAACTGAATCATGTCGATAAAAATCTACATGATACAGTTCCAGTACGCAAACATATACAGAAAAGGACGTATAATATAGAGGATACTAAAATGAGGAAGCGAATGTTTCTTGGCATAAGCCAAGAAACATTGATTCATCCATTCGTTAAACATACATTCCTTCTCTGTACAGATTATTCACTTCAGAAGACAATATGCTGCATTCCTTCTGACCCACTGACACTGTTAGGATCTCTGCCATCAAACTCCGTAATAACCTTCGGCGCAATATTCTCAGCCGCGCACCAATTTTAAGTTTCGTTATGACGAGAAAATGATCAACTTTACGAATATAAGTCAACCACATCTCTCGATCCCAGGCAATTTCACTCCGCCAAATCGCCAGCTTGCAAAACAATAATATAGATTTAACGATGTGCGTTCGTCCGAAGCATGGCTTTTTTCTCATCACCTAACCAAACGTGCGATATCATTATTTAGGGAAAAGCAAGATATGCCACCGCCTTTACAAAAAAAAACAATCGTCTGATGCTCATAATAACGGCGATTTTTTTACTGTATTTGTACTAGATTTATATAGTAACTTCTTACGCATTGAAAAAGTGAAATGTAAGCGTTGCGATCAAAGAACGAAATATAACCGGTAATATTCATGTTCAGTTCGGACAGTCTGGTCTAATTACTCTGCTATGGTAATAAAGTAGACCCTAACACCAGTGACATAATGCCGAAAGCCAGGGCCTCGTTTATCGATAATTACAAGTCATTAATACATCAGCAAATTTTCACTAAGACTCGAATAAATGATGCTCTAGGTATTTAACGAAAATAAAGTCACACGTCTTGTATCGCCAGTATTTACAGCGATTTAGCAGTGATTTGTTGACAGATTTACCCTTGTAACTTTTCAATTTTCAAAGGGTGCAAGTGTGAATGAATTTTAATAACTTCGCTAATATTATACTGTTGGTCCAGAATTATCCTGTTGCTATTACCAAAACAACAGCCCATCATCCAAGACGTCGACCCATTTTAGTAGCTTGTACGAGTTCAGCATGGTAGATTTTTGATAACATCGATTACAATGGATTAACTTAATCGAGTTATATGAAATATGATGACTATAAATATTAAATTATTCGATCAGATATTGGTCCTAATGTGAACGCTCCATCTTAAAATTCCACTAAGATTACACCACGGTTCTATCAACAGTACTGGCAACTCGAATTGTATTGTGGAAATATGTCCATACATTGTCCCATAAAAGATATTTCTACCGTTTTAATCGATGCATGGAATCTAAAACTTTAATTTTATTTCTGATATCTACAGATAATATAATGACAGTCGCTGACTATTGAATAGCTGCATATTTTTACGAACGGAGGATTGTCAATTACAAAGAGCGAACCCGTCACCCCATGTTATTATCCCTCCATAGTTATGACGAAATTGTGCCATTCTGTCCCCAATGGAGTGAACGTAAAAACAGTGCACAGTGGACAGACAATCCACAATCAAACCACGTAAACAGCCCGTAGCGCTCGTCCACGCTCAGGCCTCTAACCCCTTACCGCGAGACACTGGGAAGTGCATCTAGCGGGCCAACCTCACGCCCGTACTACCAGATTTGGACGGATTTCTCAATTCTTAAGTCTGGTCGCAGATTCGAGGTCGCTTATGCGGCCTTTACCTGAGGTTAGCGGTAATTCAAAGTCGAAATAATTTCAAAACTACCATAGCAGAATAATAATCGGTGGAAGGCGCCTATTGTCCGTCAAGCTTACACGCGATCAGGTGGTAAACGGATCGTTTCTAATGATAGATAACGTCAGATCGACAACTATCCCCGCTTCTTAGGAAACGTACGCTTCCAGACTCCCTCGGTTATTTGCCGGATTGCACAGTCGATTGGCTAACACCACACTAACTCCGCCCGAGGTGTTATCCCGGTTCGGAATCTCCGATCCAAACTGTGTACGACTGTAGCCGCAGGCAGAGTTCACAGCGACCCTTTCAGGTTAGTCCCCCTTCGAGGAGACTACCGGATGAGAGCTGAACCGTAAGTTGAACCGACCTAAAAACACAGACAGACAATCAAGCCCAAGCTGCAAGGAACCGTTAAGAACGGTTTACGAATGTATTTTATTATTTGCAAATATTAAATATTTATTTTTATTACAGGCGGTCAAATAATGTACTATACGTTTCGCAAAACTGCCACCAGCGCTATTTACTTTCCACCGTCTCGGAGGAGTTGCAATTTATAATACAGACTGAGCAATTTAGAAGTATTGTACAACTCATAAAATTATAACACGAGCGATAACTAATAGTAACCACATTGTTCCCTAACTGAATAGTACCCATGCACAGAGATATTTGCTATACTTGGCACCTGCATTGTTCAATGGAACTAAGGATATACCCGGCATTAATGCTCAAGGTATAAATATAATCAAAACAAGACTAACCTATTAGTTGGTCACCCAGGGAATAAAAGAGATTGAAAAACTAATTTACTTTATTCCTAGCTAACATATCTTTCCTAACATTGTAACTATTATTATCATTATTATTTACCTTCCATATATTGATTATTATCATGCTTTTTGTTTACAATATTATTATTATTATTATCTTTTAAGATAATTTGAAATTTTACTTAAGATTGAATTTTTATTTTTTCGAAAAAAATATTTTGTTTGATTTTATTTGATTTTTAGTAATTAATATTTCTATTGAAATTGAAAGTTTAAAATTCTTGTATTAGCTTACCTATTTGTGTGATTCTAGGTTGTGAATATTTTTATTCATTTCACGGCATTCTTCAATGTATTATTTTATTTATCATTAGGCAGTATTTAATTATACTTATCTGAGCATTTCTACAATGTATTATTGTATTTATCATTCAGTATTTAATTATCTTAGCAAACCTTAGTGCAGAGGTCACGTGCGATCCAGTAAGGTTAGGTTTAATTAATCTGTATCTGTCACTAAGATTTTTGATAAATAAAGAATATGAATTTGAGAAAAAACGGTGCCTATGATTCTAGGTCAGTGTTCCCAGTTAGAGCTACGCGTACCCCCAGGGGTATGCGAAGTTGCATCAAGGGGTACGCTTGGTAATCTCTTGACTAAAATGTTTCAGAATTGTGCCAAGGAAAAATGCACATTTGTCGCATTAATTAAACTGATTTGTATTGTCATCAACTGCATTTTGATGGTACGAAATGTTAAAAAAACTGATTTCATTTTTTATTTATCATTCCTGCTATAAGGAGTACGCGAGTTCGTGGTCTTTCTTGGAGTGGTACGCAAAAAAATCTAATTGGGAACCACTGTTCTAAGTGGTTTGAATCGGCCTATCTACGTTTTCCTTGCTGGCTACTACGTGCCATACACTCATATTCGTGGTTTCGGAAGCGCTCCGCTCGGCGAGAAACAAACCATCGATTGGGAAATGCCACAGAAATAGGTAATAAGCAAAGCGATTAACATTAAGCCCGCAGTGTACGTCGTGACGTACTAATCAGAACTATAAATTATAAAAACTGTTTGTTCTGATCAAATGCCAATCTCACCTATTGACCCGGTCAGATTGGAACTAGGAGATGTGCGCAAACGCTCAAGGCCTTTCATCGATTGTCGTTATTTATTATTGCAATAGATAAGCGATTGATGGAAATCAGGTGGGCCAGAAAGCACATCTAATGCTGCGAATTCACATTCCCTGGCGCACATTGGAGTATTTATATTTAATAAAAAAAGGACTAAAGTTGATATTATAAACTCTGTGCAAACGCTCGCTTACCACTTTTATAGCCGGGCTAGCGGTCAGAATCCATTAACCCTTCGAAAGCTAGCCATAGGAATGAAACTCACAAATGCATGTTTTCAACCCTCGAAAAAGTTTTAACGATATTAGATCGTTCTAACTACCGTGAGGTGAGCGCAGAAAATTTAAAACGAAAAACAATCCTCTGTTTAGTTACGCCACTCACCCGTCAAAGGCCAGCGCCTTACGGAGAGGCACCGGGAAAGGTATCCAGCATGCAGCCTCCTCAACTGACTACCAGTTTGGAAAGATCTCCCCGTCTGAAATTACCCTTCAGGATACCTCCTGCCTCCTGATTGGTTACAGGATCAAGGTCGCTTGCGCGGTCCTCTCCCTTACGTAGCAGTGACACGGTGTCTACCGAATCTATCGCGGACCACGCCATTCTTTGCCCGGCTGATTCACCCGAGATCGGGTGGCCGAATCAGTTGTCATAAGGTTAACAACTACACCCGCTCTAAAGGAAACATTACTGCTTCCAGACTCCATCGGCTTTTAATCGGAATGCACAATTGATTGGCTGACGACGCACGGTGCGCAAACCGTCCAGGAGCGCCCGAAGGTTGACTCCTAGGGGAGTCTTGCCCGCAGGCTAGCGTCCTACCCTGGCTTGCACTTCTGCGTGGAGGTTGCCGGATTGGTGTTAACTCGTTCGTTTGACCGACCCTATACGACTGGGTCTTAGTGGCCAAACTGCGACATTAGCTCCTAAACTAGAAGTATCAGGACGGGAGCTAAGGGGCCCTTGCTGAGTTGGCCACGAAGACCCATTCTGTTCAGGGTTGGTCACACTCACGGGTCAACACCCATCCGACGGCCTCCACGCATGAAGTGCGAGCCTGGGTAGGACTCTGGCCTTAGGGTTAGTTTCCCCTAGGAATCAACCTTCTGGCGCTCCTGGACGGTATGCGCACCGTGCGGCATAAGCCCATCGATTGCGCACTCTGACTAACAGTCGGGGGAGTCTGGAAGCAGTACTGTTTCCTATAGAGCGGCGGTGGTTGCGGACCTTACGGCGACTGCTCTTGAAACGACCATCGGCAACCCGATCCTAAGTGAACAGCCGGGCAAAGGATGCCGTGGTCCGCGATAGATTCGGTGTACACCGTTTCACCGCTTCGTAAGGGAGAGGACCGCGCAAGCGACCTCGAACTCGTAACCAATCGAGAGACTGGAGTAATCTGGTCGCAATTGGAAGTAAGGGCGTGAGTGTAAGCCCGTATGGGTAACACTCCTGGCTATCTCGCGGTTAAGGCGTTGGCCTCTTACGGGTTTGTGGCGGAGCTTGACGGTGGACTGTTTTGTCCAAGTCTTCAGCGCTCACTCCAGGGAGATAGAACGACTAATCGTTAAAACTTCCTGAGGTGACAGGCTCGCCCGTTGTAGTTGACAACTCTAGAAGTATCAGGACATTATGATGCATAAACGGGTATCGATCCGATATTCTATGCTCTAGCAAATTCTCGTTTGTATATTCCAATTTGGAAGATCCCCATCTCTTTCGCACTTCATATCTTCATGACGCCTCTGTCGCTCGCAATGATCTTCACTCACAATATGAACTTCTAATGCCAAAAAAAATACAAATCCAGCCAAGAAACGAGGAACCCCCTTCTCATGACCATTATAATGCACTGCGAGCCAAAATGTAGTGTCACTGGGCCCGCTCGTTTACCTCACAATTAAGCAACAAGGGTCATTCCGTTGAGCAGGCGATGTCACGGGTGCGGGAGCAGCCGCGCCGCGCACTGCATTACTACCTCCATGATATTATGTCAATGTTTACCAAAAATCTCGCTTTCAAAGAGTGGGTTAACAGCTATTTTTAAAAGCTAGTGAAGAACCAGTGATAATTACAGCTATCGAATGATGTACGGGTTTAGATCATAAAATGGCAAAAGAGGATCTTTCGAAATCACTTGCATTCACTAATTCATGTACGATACTGATTTATCGCTCTTTGCGCTGAACTATAATTAAAAATAAATATTTATAGCCTTTCAATTTGGGAAATCTCAAGCGTTCACTATATTATAATGTAAGAGCTCACATTAAAAAGGTTGCGGTGTTGGCATACATGCGATATTTTATGACCTGTAGCCTCTGAGGATGGTTTATGTTTGTACACTGGAGTAAGTAAGTATAATTTACAAGAAAAAGTTATACTTGTTGTTTTTATTTCTATTTAGGTATTGCAAACGCTATTTTTATTTAACACGAATTATTGTTAATGAATAATCTTAGTCAGTATGTTAACTCTACGTATCACAAGTTGCTGGCGTTCCCTAAAGTACTGTTTTATCCTCGCTTCTTTTTTCTCTATCTATTAACTTTATATCTAGCGTTACCGAAAACGTCCAAGTATATTCCCACTTCCGCCCATAATACATCGACGCGGCTATATTATATGATTCCGACTGGTTGAAGTTCCATGGCTTGCTCCTTTATCCGTCTGCAAGACCCCAGTGATTATAATCGGCAGAGGCCATTTCACCTCGAGCGTCGACACGAACTCCTTAGATTTGCATAGGTGCGGATGAGATTACAATCAGCTCGCTCATTGCTGTATACTTCGACTAGAAGCTTTCGTGGCAGCCGCACATCGAGGAGATAAATGATAAATACATTAATTAAACAGATTTTAAAAAATCACCCCGGAAGAGAACCAAATCAGGATATGCCATTGGGTTCTCCTCCCTCATCTAGAATATTCAGTAGTTGCATATTTCGACCTTACTGAAAAGTAAAGACAAGTAAATATATTAAAATAATAAAAAACTCGACTACCGTTACAGAAAGTGAACTATTGTAATTAAAATTATTTTTATTACCTACGTTTTTTATGAAATATTTCTGGTTTATGTATTTATTCATATAGATACATGTATATTTCTAGAATGTATACAATCAGACCTCGAATGTATACATTTGACACTAAATACGATAAATTTATGTTAATTTATTGACATTTAGACATATACCCAACTACTTACTTAATATTTTGACAGTTAACATACCCTATGACACTTGGATGACATAAAGATTCTAACAATATCACACACCTCTAAATCGGTTCAAGCGTTTAGAAGTTATGGTAGAATAAAGAAACGGAAAATATACATAGATGAACCCTGAACACATTACATTCATTTTTGTTGGGCAGTCCTGTAAAAATAGTAGATTTCACTGACTGACGACGCGGGAAAATGCATACGAGGTCCTCTATTTGCTCTTCAGGATCTTGTAGAAACCCACTCAGAACTATCTGACAAGCATGTACATCGCTCTAGCTAGTGCCTCAGGGATCTGAAGCAGAGAGGTAAATGTTGGTTACAATCAAGCATGATTTAATGATTGACCGTTACTTTGTGCTTTATAAATAAGCTGGAAATTGTGAAATATTAAATATTTTCATTGTGCTGTTTCTTCGTAAAATACAAAAGACCAAAGTTCTTCCTTTACATTTTACTTATCAGATGTTGAAGATTCATATGGAGATACAATGTTAATGGTCGTAAACTTAAACCTTACCACTTTTAGAGCTTACGCATTCAAGCGAAATTATGAAATCGATGGAACTAGAATTAGGTAATAATTTATAAGTAGGATTAAAACGAATTAACCGCGTAAAGTTTGTGCCACCAGACGTTTCGGCGATGTTTATACCTCCGTTATCCAGGGTAGACTAGACAGGGTAAAGTCTACCCTGGACAACGGCGGTTGCAACATCCCCGAAAAGTGCTAGAAAAACATCATGCAGACAATTAATTACATATTATTTATAACATCAAACAACCGTGATAGTAACCATACATCAAATGTTAGAAATAATGATATAGTATAGTATAATAAAACTTAGGTGCACAAATTATTAACATATTTTTAAACTTATATGTTAAGTATTTTTTAACATTGAACTAACTACCAAAAAATATTTGACTTTGACAATGAATTATACTTTTAGACTAGGTATTTTTATATTAAATCTTATATTACTTAACATAATATTAAATATTAATGACTGTTTCTTTCTTTTCTCACATATAACTTTATTTATATTATTTAATCGAATTTTATATTATATTTATTGCCGATTTAATAATGGAATTGCATTTTATTTATTATATATTTTTAATATTTTTTTATTATTATTATTTTTTATTTTATTCTGAAGACCACATTTTAGGGCAATTTAGTGTCATTAGCTTTTTACTAAAACTTGTACATTTGTAGGCAACCAAGCAATCAAGCAAACTTGATTGTAATATTGGAGTCTTGTCCACCCTAGAACGGGCTAGTCCTAGTTGGGTGACAGAAACAAATAAGCAAAAGGTTAAGGTTTTGCAATTCGGTTCCTGTTATTTTTGTAAGCTAATCAATGTTTTATAGTAGTTCATTCTTAAATAAATAATAAGTTTTCGACGTATTAACTGACCTAATAAAAGCTAAAAATATAAAAATATACAGGTATGTGGGTTTACGTGAAAATGTGGGTTTACTTGAAAAACCCACATTTATTTGCATCTATCTACTACGTAAAAACAAAAATTACGTAACTTTCATAGCTACGTAATTTTTGTTTTTAGATCAAGTTAAAGAAGACACAAAACACTTACTTCCTTATTTCAATAAAGCAACAAAGGAAAACTTACATAAAACTACATGTGGGTGATATTTTAAAATTGTCGCTATTGTCCTCTACACTCCAAACATGAAGAGGAGAAACACCCACGGATTGCACGTATGCCTCATATTGAACTTTTTAGCAGTGGATATAATTATTTAGTGAAAGTTTCACAAGACCATAATAATAGACCAAATAGAAAAATAATTGGGCCCGTAAAAGAGCAAATAACCCTAATAAATTGGATGTTGTGTTGGATATTTTATAATCGGCGATTTAATTTTGTTTATATTATTATTGACTATTGCATTCTGCATAATTATTGACTATTGCATATATCTGACTATTGCAATTTGATTATTTATTGTAATGTTATTTTTCCGTCCATAATTATTTTTTAACCTTTATCGAGAATTATAGAAATTCTTTGAACTATTTATTTTATTATGTTTTATTTACAATGGATACTTTTAAATATTATTCGCAAACTGACAAAGACTAAAAGCACATTGCCATATCAATGGCTAAGTTTTTAGATTGATAATTATTTTGTACCTACTTTGTGTATTACTATTAGTTAATAGTTAATATTACTAGACACTCCAGTTAATAACATTTCAGTTAATAAAATTGTGATTTTCTTTAAAAAAGTAAATATAAATAAAATGTATGCACCTATTAAAGGTCCCTTGCCTATAAAATTGCGTATTTTTTCATACTGACCAATTTGAATATGGGCAAATTGGATAATTTCGATTCAAGATGGAATCCTATCTTAATATATATAAATTACGTGTCACGTTGTTTGTCCGCGATGGACTCCTAAACTACTTAACCGATTTGAATCAAATTTGCACACAATGTGCAGTTTGATCCAACTTGAAAGATAGGATAGCTTACGTCTTAATTTATAGTCGCGATATTATTTTATTGCAATGTCTATTATTTGATTTTAACAGATGGCGTTATCTATTGAGTAATCCATATATGGCGCTGCTATGTTAAACCTACAAACGTCATAGTCGGCCAAGCGTTATTCTAAATTCAAAATATTGTGAAGGTAATACAGTGAAATTATTCCTGCTTTTTAATTATTTGTGCTTCATTGTTCAAAACTCTTTAATTAAAATATATACATGTAAGTATTATCACATAGTTATAAAAGTGGAATAACTGCAGTATAGGAACCTCTCTCCAATTTTTTTCATTTTAATGCTAAATCTGGAAGAAAATTGTGTCGGTCGCTATAAATAAGCGAGATATAGGCATTCAAAGTTTAAATTTTAAAAACAGGCCAAAATAATATTATATAAAAATGGATGTTGGTATATCTGTATGCCCGTCTGTCCGAGTTTAGTAGACTCCGAAACCGTTTGACCGATCACCACGAAAGTTGGCATATATATGTATTTTTTCATGGTTAAGGTTTTTATATATATATATCCGCTTTGTTGCAACTTTCAACTAGACGGCGCTGCAGCACACCAACTTCTATACTGCTCAACCGATCGCCAAGAAAATTGGTATACATTGGAATTTGAGAAAAGATATAACACGGGCAACGCCGGGTAATACCACTCGTATTTATTAAATGTTAATTCAAAGTCATGTTATTCTTTTTCGGAATCCAGTATCCATTTGTCTTTCTGTCGTCTTTTATTGCTCGAATATTTTCGGTTGTGCAACCATAGAAAAGTTAAAAATGCCAATTATTTTCGAAAATGGCGTTCTTTGCCAGTGTTATCCATTACAGCTTCTTGTGCTCTAGCACAAGAGTAAATGCAAATGTGTATTATCAAGAACTGCAAACGGTAATGTAGAAGCCCGTGATTAAACAACCGAGCCTGGTCGATCGCTTTTAGACACGTTGTACGACAACATACATAGTACCAACATATCGATACTACGATGCAACACTATCAACATACGATGCAAGATTTGCGAGAGTATCACTGGAGACTTTTTGTCGCCCACGGTACTCGCCATACGTTGCTCTAAAAGACTTCCACTTTTTCGGATTTTGGAGGCAGAGAAAAATACTAAAACTCCATATATAATATGAATGAATAATTCTATCAATTAAATATATATTTTTCTCACAACATGTTTAGTTTAATATTTATTTATAGGATGACAACTTCTTGAGTAAAAAGCAAGACATATAATTCTTTATATTTCAATTTGAATGATATTCGCATGTCCAAACAGTGTCATAGTATACCAACCTCAGCAATTCGAATAGCTACTTGTATCATATTTGTACTCCACCTCATCAATGTATACACTTATACAATATTGATTTTAGCTTACCAAAGCTGTCCTAAGAACGCCAAGTACTTTTGTAGTAGTAATAATTGAAACCAACCTGTGAACAAAAGAGAAATACATTAGGCTATGGCTTGTTTTCTTCACGCAAGAAATCCTTGCTTTTTTCGGTAGGGGAAAAATAAGGAGGACCCCTAACCGT
This sequence comes from Micropterix aruncella, assembly GCA_944548615.1. Classification (NCBI taxonomy): domain Eukaryota; kingdom Metazoa; phylum Arthropoda; class Insecta; order Lepidoptera; family Micropterigidae; genus Micropterix; species Micropterix aruncella. The sequence continues at coordinate 20,508,796 of OX155962.1, read as the reverse complement.
CAAGGTATCAATATAATTAAATTTCAACTTTCCTCGTACCTTTTCCTCTCCTATTCTCCCATTGATTTATTTAAAATAGGTTTTTGAAATGAAATATATTCCTAATTCTTAACAGTCTTTATTTTGGTTACTTGTACTTTGTTATTTTTAATAATATTAAAAAGCTGTGCCTTGTTTATGAACAAAAAATAAAAACTAATAATCTAGCAAAAATATTATACATATTTGCAGATGATAACAATATTATACATTGATGATGCAAACAAAGAAGTTTTTCTATAAATTGATGTCTTTTTTAATAACTACGCTTAATGTCCCATACGTAAATACAATTAATTCATAGAGTTCTCAGCTGAAAGTCGACTCTCGTTCACATAATGCAAAAAAAGCACCGATCTTGTTTAAAAGATCGCGCATTTCTCTCTCATATAAATCGTGATTAATAAAGTAGATCGTGAAATTCACGTTTCACGAATTATACACTAAGGCATATTTGAGTCACTCTCACTGTTATTAAAAAGTGGTTTTAGCCTGCACTGTGTGAGGCTATTGCTTAAGGCCGTGGTGCATTTTCCATTTCAATTGACATTCAATTTGAGCCGCCTTTCGCTATGATCCCGCCTTCAAATTAAACGAATATTTATGAGTCGATGCTCATCAAAATCGATTCAAAAGATTTAAAGTTCAAACCATCAGCATTTCTTTTACCACTATCTACCAACTACGAGACAACAAAACTTTTAACGTGACACTTTCGTTTTTAAGATAAATTCATACATAATTCCGTGGGCATTATTAGTCCCAGCCAAGGAATGACAAATACAGCGATACATTTTTCACCGTGCTATTTAACGATTAGATTATTTAATGATTCGAAAATAGCACAGAATAAAATAATTAATTAGGTACTCTTTTATGTACATCAATGGTTACTTATATCTAATATCACTCATAAATACATATTATCAAAAACATTGATATTTATTAAAGAATAACATTTTTAGTGATTTTTTTTCAATTTCAGGTTCATGAAAATAGACAAGTGACCACTATCGATTTTCTAAAGCCAAAAATACGACCTTTATTAATGACATCGAGCAACTCTTGAAACGCTCAAAAAATCCTCCTGTTTGCAGATGATAGGAAAGCCTATTTGCGTATTAGCTTGATGCATGATTCTTAAAATTCCAAGAAGACAGTAATTGCTTCTCTTTTATTGCAAATAGAGTCACCTACAGCTCAATATTGACAAACGCCACTCGGTTCAATTCATTACAAAAAGGAATGTAATTGCACACCATTGGTGTGCAATTCTGCAACCAACTCTTTAATATCAGTGTTCATTCAAAATCGGTTACTAAAGATCTAGGTATATTATTAGATAATAAAATGCAGTTTATTGATCATATCGATATTACTACGGAAAAGGCGTTTGTAATGGTGGATTTTATTTTAAGTACTTCTACATTATTTTGTAATGTTACTAATAAAACGCATTTTCACGCTTTTGTCCGCCCAAATGCTCTTCGCAAATGTGGAATCCCATATAGGGCGTATATGTAAACAGAATCAAACGTATTCAGAAACATTTAATTTAGTATTTGAATTAGAAGTCTGTTGGATGTTTATAGTGAAATTAGTGGTAATAAGTAAATTTGTTATACGTTTCTATAATTTAAGCTTGTAATAATACTGGCCTAATTTAAGCCTGTAGTAAGACCAGTAGTAATACTGATGTGCATTGTTTTTTATATTTTAATAATGCCTTTTTGTACCACAAAATTAGAAGTGTAAGACTAGAAAAATAAGAGTTTGTCTCGCCAACAAACTGTATACCAGTTTGGCAAGATTGTAATATTTTAAAAAATGTATCTTTTTCTATGAATAAATTTAACAAAAAAAAAACATATTCGACAGTCATACAGATAGCGTTAATTTCCGTTATATTACTTCACTGGCAAGGTCGTCCCACGATTTAGTCTTCTTTCACAAAATCATTAATAATGAAATAAACTGTATGGATACAGCTAATAATACGCGAAATTAAAAGGACTTGGGTCATTTTAAAGTGCGACTGAGTAAGGTTCGGAATAGCTTTCTCTGCCAATCTTACTTATTCTAAAACAAACTTCCATTACACATCAGGGGCCTTGGGGAGGTTCACTTTAAGAAAAAGGTACAGGGTATTTTGATTAAAAACCCTATTTATAGTATTGAGGATTTCGACAATATCAATTTTTCGCAGCTCTATTGACCTCTTTGACTATTATTATTCCTTATAATTCTATTATTGACTATTTTACAATTGCCTTTTTTTCTCTTCTAACTATTGGCTATTGACTATTATTATTATTACTGATTTGTTTGTATTTGTGTTTTTTCTTTAAAATATCTGCCGTATGGTAATTTGTGAAATTATCCAATATTTGTTTGATTATTTAGTACTATTTTTCTATGAAATTATGTAAGGATTTTGATTGAAAATATTGTAAGATGTTGTCTATATAACATAAAAATCTGCGCTTGGATATTCAACGTTCATAACTTGCAATACCGACGTTTATACCTTATAACTTAATAGGTATATATTTAAATATTATACTTCTTATTTTTGTAAGTTTTTGACATAACCAAGTGTAGGATTTCCTATCAACTGGTTTGAAATTAAAAAAAAAATACAATTTGAGACCCTTTCAGAACGATAAGACTGTCCACATTATAACATCTGAGTCGTTGCAATAACATTTACGAGCAGAATTCATTCATCGACCATATGTTCAAGGTTTACGACAATTGTATGCATCAATCGATACAATCGCTGAATCGAACAACAGTCAAAAACTTGTTGTAGAGGACGATATTTAATGTTAATGTAACTTATATTTGTTTATATAGTATATTCTGTATATTATGTATATAATATATTCTTTATAATATATATTGATATAATATATTCTGTATATTATATTTGAAATAGTATGTAGTATTATCTATTACATCATATTTCATGTATCATATTTTGTATATGTGTAAATCTATGACAGTACATATCTGTTATATCAGTATGTATTGTGTAGTGTGTATAGGTGTGCATTGCTGCGAATAAATTTTATTTCCTTCCTGGTTCTTTCCTATCTTTTCTACTCTCGGTTTCCGTTCTATGTTTTTTAATTAATTATAAATTATTATGTTTAAGTAGAAAATATTTCATTGTTGCAGCAACATGTTAAAAATGTTGACCTACTTAATGTTGTACATTTTTTAAAAATAGAAATTTTATAACTATATTTAATTAATTATACCCTATTCTACAAAACACTTCAGGAAAGTCATAAGGATATTTTGATAATGAGCTGCATGTGGTATGATTTGGAATCCCTATTGCGATCTATTGTGATTAATAACTGCTAACATACTCTCTCGAAACAATGCCAATTAGCCTAACATTTTAAATAATAGGTTGAATAAAGTAGCGCCATAAAGTTCAGATTATTAATATTGTCAGAGCCCGTTCGTTGATGTCTCTGAATGTCATAATATTATTTTTGTCATTCAGTCAAAATAATGTTGTCATTCAGTCAAGTCATATAATGGAGTTTCTTAGATTTCGAGTAAAATGGTTTATTAAAAAAAAACGATAATGATAATAAGTATATTATTACAAAAATAGATTTTTTAAGCTAGGTGCTAAACTTGTTAGGCAAAAAATTATTAACATTTTTAACCATAGTATCTGGAAACGGATGTACGCACAAAACGAATTGCGGAAGCTTTCCGCACGCATTATTCTTACATACAATACAAGAAGCGTGAGAAATATTTAATAAATGGCATTAAAATCTTCAGATTACTATAAGCGATCGACAGGTATTTCGATTAATGAGATATCGACAGGTATTTTGATTAATGAGATAGCAATAGGTATTCGACAGGTATTTTACCGGCAGGTAATTGGATTTATTTAATGCATATACCTACATAGGAGGGTAATTTAAAAAAAATATATACCGGTAGGTACTATGACACCCAACAGACTTTATTTGCTTTAAATAATATGCATAATAATATGCTGAAGAATGTACCGTTACGCCCATTGGCCTTCATAAAAATCGCAAAAAAGGAATTTGCCTGTTATATAAAAACTACCCCCTTATATATGTTATATAAAATCTACCCTGTCGTGTGCGGCACTATACATGTTAAAAAGCGACATTTTCGGATTCCAACAAAAAAAATGAAAAAAAAACCCCTATTTTAAAAAGACGACCTATTAAACCCCTCAAATCCACTTTTATAGACGCATTATCTAACGGGTTTAGGATTTTAGGAAAAATTTATACCATACATAGATAATGTTTTTCAATGAAACATACAGTATTCAAAGTCAACACGGGCTTAGGAAAAATCTATCCGCAACCGCAGTAATACAGAAATATACTTAGAAGGTTATGAAGTAATTAAACGAAAAATCACCCATTATAGGAATTTTGTTAGACATGTTAAAATCCATAAATAAATAATGTTGTCTTTAATAGACTATCTAAGAATAACGGGAATAGTATATGATATTGCATATAGCATATACAATGCTCTAGCATATGCTATGCTGTGAGCTATATAGCTGAATGAGCCCTTTTTAATGAAAGTGAAGCCATATGTATAAATCGAAAATGGTGTAAAAAAACAAAATTAACGCAAAAGTTAATTCAGATATGATAATCCAGCTACAATTAAGAATATTCATAAAAAAGTGTACTAAGATGCCTTTTATTTTTGGTTTACATCAACCAACCGTCACATATATCCTTTTTGCAGATGATATATCCCTCTTATAAAATGCTGCAATGTTGACAATTTCCAAAATGAAAGAAACACATCTTCATGTGTCATTGTCGGTCTTATTGTTAAATTAATGCAATTTTGGGGTTAGTTTCTGTACTGATTGTACCTTGCCAATAATAGTACAAAAAAGTATCCATCTGATTTTCCTCGAAGATTCTTTCTAGTTGAGCTCAATGTATGTTTAATAATATTATTTCAATTTGATTTTTTTTTAAATTTTGATAGATTGATCAAAAATTAGACAGCTGAGTTTGGTTTAGTATAGTCTAGAATATCGTATCGCACGGATTATTGCAAGCTACATAGTAAAAAAATCTTGTCAAAATGTGCCCAGAATATTACCGCGAAAGCTATTGTACTAACGATCTTGCCGTTACCTCATAATAACGTCATGGGCTGGCGCGATGAGTATATGTTAAAGGCTTTCCTTGATTATCTTGAATTATCTTTGAATCACTCTCCTTTAGTTATTTTAAGTGGTATCGAGAAATAAAAAAAAACGTTTTAGGGATTTATTTTACATTTATAGGTTTATTTATTAAGGAAAACATACAGCGCTATAAAAATAATACAATTACATTAAATACAATATTTCTGGCCGATGACATGTTGTTAACAAGAGTTTTAATGATTTAAGTCTCCAATACGCACAATGCTTCCTGTAAGGGTTAGGAGAGGGAAAAGGAAGTAATGGGTGTTCAAGATGTTATATTAATATACAGTACAAAAAATATACTTCCTTATATAAAACGGATATGTGTAGAATACATCTCTATCTAGCTTTAATTTTCAGTTTAAGAAACAACCATCGTGACGTTATAATTTAATGGGCTTTATAATTTAACTGGAAATCAGATCGTGTGGACGATACAGGCCAATACGCTAGAGCAAAATGTGAAATGAACGGTTGTCACACTTCCGCATTAAAACTACCCACCAAAGATAAAGCATCTGAAGAAATGTGTTAAAATTTATTCGGACGAGTATAAGATCGACAGGTAGTTTTTATCGACAGATTCCGCTCTAAGGTATTGCTCTATCTCGTTCGCTTGAACTGATTTCAGTCTAGGTAACAAAAAACGCAATCGGGCCCAATATCTAACTAAATAATATTGAACGATTATAGACGCTCGAACATAATTTGGTGAAAATGAATACGGCCAACTATAGGTTCATCTTTTAAATAATACGAAAACAACCAGCAACCTCACCGCAACCGCCGTATTCCGGGGTAGACTGGACAGCAACATCGCCGAAACTTCGTGTGCTACAAAGTTCAGGCGGTAAATTCGTTTTTATCTTTTTTATAATATCAAATTACCGCGATAGTCTTCAATTTCATCATTCATTATTGCTCGTAATACCAAAAATAGCTACATTTCATCCGATAATCCTTTCACCCAGTATTTCATATTTTAAGTTACGTGGATCGTCTTCGAAATCACATGTTGCAATTCGCGCAAAAACAGGCTCTTTGTCAAATTGACTAGCGGTTCGCTTCAAGTTCGCTTTCGATAGATCGCGTTAGATAGCACCAAATAGGCTTATCCAGTGTTAAAACGCGAACCGCTTTTGTACGCTGACACATCGCGTGTTAAATTGAACGCGAAAACCGTGATGGACCATACCGAAGATAGTGATTGCGCAATATTCAATGACCCCCAGTACTGTTTTGATAGTGCTTGATATAGTAGATACAAATGCTACTCTTTCTGGATGATAGCGCTAATTTCCTTAAGGCACTTGGTTATTACTATAATGTATTCGTCACACCGTTAGATGAAAATAAACTCTTTTACGAATATCATCAAAAGTGAGTTGCAAAATTATTAATTATTTAATGTTATATCTCGCACAATATAGTATTAATTGCATATTTGATATTGTATACATGAGAATCACTATGAGTAAAATAAAATAAATTTAATAATGCATAAGTATAATACATTTTGTTAATACACATTTCTTTATAAATACATATACAGCGTGAGTTTTTAATTAGTGACAACCTTTTGGTGGGTTAATCAGTACGGCAAAGTAAGCAAGTTTTATTTAAAAAAATATATTTTTTACCAAATTTGTAAATCTTATCTATTAAAGAATCGTTCAACACTTAGCGGTAGGAAATATATCGCTAATAAACAATATCAGTGATATTTTACCTACCACTAGATTGCGCATCGTGCTCATAGCTTTTTATACTATTTATAAAAAATAAAATAAACTAATTTTCAAAATAAAAATCTTATCTTTATTAATCATCTTTATCTAATATCTTTATTAATAATATCAAAATAAAAATCTTTATTAATTTTTTCTCAAAAAATCCGTTGAAGAGTTGCTTAGTTCGTCGTACTTAATGTACTAGTACACAGATGTCACTACTTAAAACTCACCCTGTAGGTAATGTTGGCAACAACTAACAAAACAACATTAATTAAAACGAAAAGTACTCAAAAACGGTTAATAAATGGTTAAAAACGAAAAGCATGACATATCTACAAATTAGAAACAAGAAAACTTTGTTCCGATACCACAAATCCTCGAGAAAAAACAGAAAATAAAAGGATTCAATATAATATATCCTGACAACTTAATCATCGATCATCGATCAACTTAATCATCGAACACGGATGCAATTATTTTCGTTAAGTTCACAAGCAGATACTTCAAGCAGTATCTACTCAAATACTATCAGTATCTACAAGCAAGATTAATGTTTTTTGGGACAAAAAACTCGATTCTTAACCCTTTCTTTTTTATCTTGCTTTCACGTTTTAATGCTCTAGCTAGCACTAAAGCGTAAAAAGTAATATATAGCGAGAACCACCACTTCGTTTGGAAAAATCTAAGAATCCTACAAGTTATAGACACCAGATGGATGGCGGGAAGGTCACAGATTTGACAACAACTAAGCCCATTTCGCGATGAAACTAACTATACAAATTGAACCTGGCCACCAAATCGAAAGTCACCAGCATCAGCCTCTAACAGTCCCATCCCATAAAGCTTGATAATTCTGCTCACGTAGCCTTTGAAGAAAGCACCCGAAAGATGTTACACAGCTTAAGATGAAGTTATTTGGTAATCAAGCCACCTCGTTGTTAAGTCGACCGTTATAAATTTGACCTGTGCTCTGAACTCTGACAAAATGCATGGGAAATTAATGTGAATTAGGCCGATGATAATGAAAGCACACCAGATTTAGAAAGAAGATATGGAAAAAGATGGAAGGAGATCACCGCTAAGCGTTATACAAGAGAAATTAATTTGTGGAGATATAGATCAGAAATGAGAGATGATGCCGAAATCGTTATTCACGGTTTGAAATATGGAATACAAATTAGATGAAGTTGATATAATTTTTTAAATATCCTAAGATAAAATTACGATTGTAGAATATAATGACCAACAGTCTTAGCAATGATTTTGTAATGATAATATAAAGAAAATCGCTAACCCCAAAAGCGAAACATGAAGTTTAATATCGATCCGCAATACAACTAGTTCTTATATAAACTCAACTCAAATGTAGACTAATAACATAAGGTATGCCGATGGGATTGTTTATTGCCATATATAAGAGCTCTAACCCTTAAAAGGCCAGCCATAGAAATAAAACTTATGACGGTATGTTTTCAACCCTCGAAAATTCGTTTGTACGGGATGTTAGTGCACGCATAATGGTAGCTCATTCAATGAAGGCGATTCTTACCACATATAACTGCATAATTGCATAAATACGGAGATTGACAGCCCGCGAATTGTCGCAATAAAAAACCACCGATCGGTGGTATCTGCATTCTAATGGTTAATGCGACCAATAGAGCATCTATAAAGTTATAATATGGTATCCCAGTTTCGGGAAACTTGTGCCCATACAGTATTTCTTCAAGTGTATTGTAAACTTTTAGGCTAAGTGTAAGTCCTTCTAGGTTGTCTCGCTTTTAACGATTAACAATATTGTAGTTATGGTGCTCATACTTATTACAAACTTAATTATTATTTAATTGGCTGTCGATATCTGTGATTCCTGGAGGGGCATCTGTGAATCTTTACTTAGAATATAGAGTACTTAAAAACGTTTCAATTATTTGCGTCGTTATAATAGGCGTATTTAAATTTATCAATTTTTTATGGGTTTTCTTAGGTGAAGTAGAGTTTAAAATTTTGTGGGATATTCTTTTAAAAATGTTTATTATTTGTAAAATTCGCCTATGCAGTCTACAGTGTGACTGTTCACGGGTTGAGAGGTGGTTGTTTAACAGTCTACTAAGTTCTTCGAGGAGATCGGTAGTGATAATACAGTCTCCTGTTGCATTACTATGTTTCGTTTTTCTCAAAATTATAAAAGATCGATTGGTTTCTGTTGCATTATTTTCTTTAAATTTCTGTTCAGTTTTTATGCAATTAACTTTTAAGCTTCTACGAGTAATGTAAAAATTAAATATCTGAAAAATTTTAGTAAGTAATTATTTACCTCTTAGTAAATAATTATTGTTATGCCATAACATATTCTTAATACTTCAATTTAATTATACTTGATAATAAAAATATCTGGAAGTTTATCTTTTATTGGTGTTTTTTCCTGAAAAAATATTTGCCCAAACAGGTTACGTTTAATCAACTTTATTTTCTTTATTTGTAATTATTCGTATGCTGCATATTGTGTTTACTAGAATCAGTTTGCTTAGGTGATTTTAAACTATTAAGGTTGACACGTTTACATATCATCGCAGTACCCATAAATCTTAACTTACTGGGAGGCGTCAATCTCTAGGTGGTATTAAGGCGATATGAGACCTAAGAAAAATATCCGAAATCCAAAAAATCAGCCTTGACGAAGCGTAAGGCAGAGACTCCGCGACCGCTAGCGCCGGCGACCGGGCATATATACAGGCGACCGGGCGGGATTGGCATAGGTGCGGATGAGGTTCCAATCAGCTCTCAGGTTAAAAATCTTGGTGTATACCTCGACCAAAATCTTTCGTGGCAGTCACACATTGAGGAGATGAGACGTAAACTCTTTGGTCGCTTTTATGCAATAAAGAAACTCAAGAATTTTCTCCCCGAGGAAAGCAAAATCACAATCTGCCAATCTATTCTCCTCCCTCTCCTTGATTATTCAGATGTTGCCTTTCTCGACATCAAGGAAGATCTAGCCACCAGGGTAGAAAGGCTGCAAAATGTCTGCATTCGATTCATTTATGACCTACGAAAGTTTGACCATATTACGGAGTACAGAAGGAGACTACACTGGCTGACGACCCGAGAAAGGAGAGATACGAGAGTCCTAGGTTTGCTCTTCAGAATCCTGAAGAGCGGAATATCTTATAAGTAGGTTCAAACCTCTATCTTCTCACGGGCGCCCTCTGAGATCTGAAGACAACCTACTGCTCTCGATCCCTAGTCACAGTAGTGATTTCTTCTCGCACTCTTTCTCTGTACGTGGAGCCCGTCTCTGGAATGCTTTACCCTCGCGTATAAGGATAGCACCTAGTTTGTATTGCTTCAAACGCAGGCTCAAAGAACACTTGAACCCACGCTCATAAACTTTTCCTTATTTTTCCCTATTTTTTGTTCCCTATTGCGTCCCTTGCGTCATTATAGGTTTATTGTTTATTTTTTTTTTCTTAAATTTATTGTTTTGTTTCCCTGCTGTATTTAAATGATTAAAATTTAATTTATTAGTTTATTTTTACCGCATAACATGTTATTCCACTAGGTTAAGGTTAGCTGTAAGATATTGCTTTTAGGCAATAAGCTCGCCGTTTTGTTAAAGCAAATAAAGCGTTTAATTATTATTATTATTATTATTATATACTAAATTTTCTATCGTAGCGCTAGCACAGAATAACTATCTTTGCACAGTGGTGATATAAGTGTGTTAATAACAAAGCATATTTAGCGTAACTCTCAGAGCGCTCTTACGTTTAGATTAATTGTTATTAATTTCGGGCCTAAATAAAAAATGTGGCTAAGCGCGACGCTAGAGATTTAACAAGTCAATTTAATGAAATTAAAATAAAACACACTCACCGCTTACATTGCAGGAGTAATCGCGCCTGAAATTTTCGAAATTAAGTTAAAGCCTTAATGTCTAAGGCAATGAGCAACTTTTTTGAGTCCAAATTGTAAATTGGTTCCTTATCGAGGGATTCGTTAAAAAAGTTTTTTTAATGAATGTTTATATAATTTTTTTTATTCATGAAACTAAAATTATTGAGATATGGTCGTTCCTAGGTATCATGTCACCCTAAATTCCGTAATATTTACGTTTAGATATTTAAAAAAAAAACATTATTACAGTATCTTCAAAATTTTATATTAGTGGTGTTTACATATCATACATACATACATATCATACATACATACATACATATATATCATATCATATATATAGACGACATACTTTCATACTGTCAGAAAGAAACAGTAGCATAGACACAATTAGCACGAGTTTGTATTGAACTAGTAATGAATCTTGACGATGAAGCAGAAAAAGGAAAAGTAGCGCTACCTAAAATAAATATCATAGTAGAAGACAAAAACATTGGATGAGCCATAAGAGTAATGTTTTATATCTTACATAACTCACTGCAGCGTTGGATTGACGCACTAATTAATTTTTGTCTTGGCGCTGACGGTCTGACATACATACAAATACCATGCAAAGACACGGATCATTTCACACCTTCGGACGATGGCATTTTCAAACAACACTCATAATGAACTTTCTTTGGGTTGACGTACTCTCGCCGAGCACTATTGTAAATGGTATGTTATGTGACTCCGACTTGTACAATGCACTGGGTTTAATTATAGGTGTTGGAAGTGTTTCCACATTACATTCTCTAATTACAGTAATCGTTGGATAATTACTTTATTTCTATTATTCAAATTGAACTACTCAAAACTTTGGCATAGGCTAACAATCATGGTATAATCGTTAAGCCGATCTTATTTCATCCTGCATAATATTATGATTGATGTTCAAAAATAATTATCATCTTTTTAAATCTTCCTCTTGGTGCTCCTATAAATCTTTGAAAAAAAATATTATTAGTTGCGAATACTAAAGCATTCAAATTGATCTGTTTCTGCACTGGCAAAACGAAATTTGTCAGACTGCAATACGAAAACATTTTCGAGGACATATTAGGTTCATCTGTGCTAAAATTTATTTACTCTGCAATAGCACAATCTTTTAGTTATTACTTATGGATCTTGTATTTATTAATAGAATGGAAAGAGGCGGTAAACATTGTATTACACCCTATAAAAAGAGTTAAAACGGTCTTAATTAGAGTGATTAATGTGAAGCCGTTCCGTTATTCATATTACCTACTATTTGTCGACTTCTATATATCGGCATGATCAAGTTAGAAAGGCTGTGGAAGAATCGGGGTGTTAGTAAGCGGACTAAAGTCAGACTGGTTCGAGCTCGGGATTTCTCGATCTTTCTCTATACATCGGAGATGTGGACCCTGAAGGCTCGGACACGCACCAACATCGAGGCACTGGAGATGTAGTGTTCCATGGACAGCACGCCGCACTAAGAAATCCATCCTAGAAAAACTCGGCATCTAAGTGAGGCTCTCCACCGCATGCGTGAGGAGGGTCCTGCAGTACTTTGGTCATGTTGCTAGGAGAAACTCTGAGAATTCTGAGAAAATGCTTTCTGGAGGTCAAGTAGAGGGAAGAAAAAGCATGGCAGAGGCAGATCACCGGCCAGATGAAAAGACCTCATAAAAGAAATAACAAAAGGGTCAATACTATCTGCGACCCGCCATGCAGAAGACAGGTCGAAGGGGAGGAGCCTCGTAGGCAAACTGTTGTCTAGTGGCCACGATCCTTAATAATGAGACACCGACTGAAATAAAGTTTTAAATATACGTATATACAATGACGTACGACGTACGACGTACGGCGAACGACGTTTCTCAACGTACTACACAGATACGACAGAACTCCATCATCAAATCTGTAATAATGAAGAATTAAAACAAGGCAAAGAGCCGATAATTATTTGATAAAGAGTTTATATTTTTACTTTCCCAAAAACATCATATTATGCGATGTATGCATGTAAAGAGAGAGTCTTGTTTTCGAAAAAAAAAATGAATTCCAGTTTTCAGCAGATCTCCACCTTTTGAGATCCACGGAATAAAAAAAAATATTTCTGGAAATCTTCCATCTATGCGTGTGGCTTTGTGTGTGACTGTGTGTCTGGGTGTGAGTCTGTGGTTTGTACCCACTGTCTCCCAGAAACTGCATGACTAATTAGGACCAAGTTAAGTATAAAATTTGTTTATCCTGATGCCTAGATTTGATAAGCTGATGAGTTATATCCGCCATTCTGTTTCAAAAGGGCGGCTTTAAAAAACAAACTAAATAAATAAATGCGACTTAGAATTCTGAGGAGTTCAATAAAAACAAATTAAAATGATGGACAGAAAATTTGAAAAAGATATTTAACTGAAAATCGCAATTAATATAGTCTATAAAAAAAACAATTAAAACGAAGAGAGGAAAACCAAGGATTTCCAAAATCGAATGCAAATAAATTATCGCAGTCATTATAACAATAGAAACAGTCAATACGACGAATTTGTCATCAAAATGAATTTGGGAACGTATATAATACCGTGTATCAACCAGATAATGCATTAGCAAATCATCAAAATTGTCAAAGCTCTGACTCCGAAAATAAAATGTGTTTATAAACTTTCATGCCTCTTAAACTGTGTGTAATGCCAATAAATCTGCCGATTTCCCACTGACAAACCGTCGTCGGTGCACCAAGATTCATTACAGATAATAATATTGTTACAAAACGTTTATCACACTTCTTGTCGCGTTATTCTGCAATGCCTTTCAATTAAAAATTAGGCAAGACAACATGTCCATGTTAAAAAAAAAGGTAAAATGACATTTGAAAGTTGCTAAGTGAAAAGATTGCCATTCTGACCCTGTTCTGTCGCAATGTGCTGCAATGAGGAAAGAATGAAATGAAGAAGAGGGCCGATGAATGAGAGAATGCTATCGACAACAGTCTGGGGTAATTAAGATGTTATTTCGAATGACGTTTTCTTCATATGCTTGAAATATTTGTACGATAAAGGCCGTCTCGCATGATCCAGTTTACAAATACACCCAGAAGCAATGAACTCAACCACCTTAAAACCATGATATCTCAAAAGCTAAGAATGCTAGCCTAATCAATAATTACGACATCCTACTAATATTATAAACGCGAAAGTTTGTATGTATATATGGATGTTTGTTACTCTTTCACGCAAAAACTTTACAATGATATAGCTTACACATCAGAAGAATACATAGGTTAGGATATATGGATAAAGATATATGGTTTTCTATCATCATTATCACAATTTTCCATCACCACGCAAGTGAAACCGCTGGGCGCAGCTAGTTAATAATAAATAGTGATTACCAGGAATACTTCTTATATTTTTTCTTGACAGACACAAAAGCAAAAACAAATGCAATGAATTCGCAGTTCGATTTTCAAAGAATCATTATCTTTGTTATTCGCCTTTCTGATAGCATTACTTACAGTATTATAATGATAGCATTAATGCAGGGGGTGGCTGTCTACTTGCCAGGAAAGTCTTAGGGTGACGCAACTGATTTTTTAAAAGCTTTTATTTACCATGCAACGTTTGTCAGTATGTTGGTTTGTTTAGGTCAAATCTTGCAAGCAGAATTAGAACCACTTCCTCTTATCTTATGAATTTGAAATTTTACATGTTGGTTCAGTTTTGATGACAATGCATTTTTATGGTAAGTATAACTTGATTCTGCACCCAGGATTGGCTCCCGACGAGGGGACTCCTCAGCGGTCAAAAGCACAGACACACAATTTTGTATGAGCAATCAATTAGCCCATTCTAAACTTCACCATGACTTGGCTGCTGCACGCTGGGTTGGCTTCCAACGAGGGGACTTCTCAAAGGCCAACAGCACAGAAACGAAATTGTGTATACGCATTCAGTTATGATAGCACGTTCTAAGCTGCACCGCGACAGAGCTGCTGCGACCAGGATTGGCTTCCAACGAGGGAGCTCCTTAACGATCAACAGCACAGAAACGAAATTTTATTTACGCATTCAATAATGAAAACCCGTTCTAAGTTTCACCGCGACAGGGCTGCTACACCTACGGTTGGATTTCAACGAGGAATCTCCTCAAGGGTCAACAGCACAAACACAAAATTCTGTATATCATTCAATTATGATAGCCCGTTCTAAGTTCCACTGTTGCATGAATGCTGCTACCCAGGGCTTGCTCGAGAAAGGAAATTTTTATAAAAGGTTATTTTTTTTTATGTGTTAAGCTATTTCTTATTAAACTTGTAATGCCAGACAAAGATCTTTTAAATATGACTAATTAATGAAATCACTCACTATTCTTGCATCTTTTTGAATTCGAAAGCAATTCCTACCATTGCCGGAAGCGGCATCATAAGTACAAGAAGAAATTGACGTAGGTCATCTCTCCATCTTCCCTCACACTTACATAATTAACTAATTATGCCAAATTATTTCATAATGAATTGCTCCGGGCGATTACGTTCAAATTAATGAATGTAGAATACAATGTTATTTTCTATTGTCCATTAACCTTAATTTAACATAATAGGTGATTACTTTCCCAGTCAGTCTGTTCAGACCGAGTTTTATGATCGTAAGAATGAGTAGTGGGCAATATAAATTAAACTATTTAATTACGTGCCGAATTCGGCTGCAATCGCTATATTTAGATGGTTGGGTAAAAGAAGCGATAACGATTAGTGTGAGCAACTAATCTGATGGTTGCGATTAGGGCCTGATCGCCAGTTTGTTTTAATTGGTCGGCTTAACTTATGGTTCAGATCTCATGCGGTAGCCTCATCGAAAAGGAACTACTTTGAAAGACCTCAGTGAATTCTGGCTTAATTTGTTGGTATGTAGTTGTGATGTGCAGTGCATCGGGAACTGCCTCGGGCAGCCCACGGGCGGCTGTGCATCCGTGCCGCCGGCATTACCGAAGAGTTTGGAAACGTGCGTTTTCTAAAACAGAGGGGGTGTATGCTGATCTGCTATTACTTATTCTTAGTAACGATCCGTTGGCCAACTGATCCCGAATGATATGCACGCAAAGGGTGACACGGGCCAACGACTAATTTATCGATAAAAGCAGCTTGAAGTCGGGGCTGCGCGTACTGGCGCCGCGCAAACGGTGCCTATAAGCACTTTGCGTCGTTTGACAGATCCGCGCGTAATGGTTTCGGCCGGCCGCCATATATATTATATAATATACATGACTAACAACATTAATTTCTAGGCAACAAGAGGGAATTCATGAAAATGCCATATTGTTAATATTTATTTATAAAATCTACCAAAAAGTTGCGGCGAAGTTTTTGCGCGCGAAGGTTGGCTTTCGAACGGTTAAGCACATACGTAGCTGGCACACAGGGGATGATAATACGATAAATCTTTAGGAAAGCAGTGGGACACCAGTGCTACTGTAAACATATCACTTTTTTGACATAATAGTAATATACCTGTTTACGAGTTCAAATTTTGAATTTCATAAACATTGCTTGACATTTCAACTAGTAACAGTTTCAGCACACCCTTGTTATAGCCATGAAAATTGGAAATTTATATTTTCATGCAAAGGATTTTGCAGGATTTTAAAATAGGCCTAAGTGAAATTAATTTGCGAAATCCACTTGAATCAGAATTTGGGGATCTCAGTCCTTCCTGAGCAACGGGTTTCCGTTCTATCTACCATGGAGTGAAAATGAAGACTTGGCGGACAAATATAGTCCACTGATTAGCTTCACAGACGAGTCCGTGAGAGCCCAATATCATACTGCGAGGCATTGGGAAGTGAACCCAGCGGGCAGACCTCAAGCCCTGACTACCATATTTGGTCGGATTTCCCCATCCTTCAGCCTGGTCACAGCTTTGAAGTCGCTTGCTCGGCCTATACCTGATGTTATCGATAATTCAATTCGAATTTATCGCAGACCGTTACACGCCCATTGCCAGTATTTCACACGGGATCGGATGGCCAACGAATTGTTTTTAGAGTAGCTGACATCAGGTCAAAAACCATTGCCGTTACGTACAAAACGTATCAGACCTTTCCCCATCCCCCCCCCCCTTCCCCGGTTATACGCCGGACTGCACAGTGGATCGGCTAACGCCGCACGATGCACAAACCGCCCAGCAAAACTCGAAGTTTTGGCCAGAGGATCCAAAGCCGCCTGGGAGAGAGGCGTTAGAGAGGAATATGAAATGAACAATTGTCACTTGTTCGCATTAAAACTACCCACCAAACATAAAGTGGCTGAATCTAAAACCGCAACAAATGTATTCAAGCTTATTCGGATGGCTACAAGTTCAACGGGTAGTTTTGATGCCAGAAAATCGATGGTCGTTTAATTCATAATTCGCTCCAACGCATTGCTCTGACTCATTCGCATGAGCTTATTTCCAATTTTAGTTCACGAAGAAACGTAATCGGGCCCAGAGAGTAGGTACTTCGAAAAATTGTAATTAAAATACGAATATATCAAAAATCATCAATATATTTTATGTAACCCCTTGCTTTCCTAGTGACTCACGTGTAATTTTCAAGCTCCAGGCGTTTCACAATTCACATCAAATACGTCCTGCTAATTATTTTGACTTGAGACAAGATCAGCTCAACCATAAAAACCGCAGAAAACCATACAAGGAGACCATTACCATAAATACGCGAAACAAGTTGGACAATCGTAACAAACGGTACTGCTGGTAAAAGTGTTTTTTGCAATCTCAAGTTTCAAAATTCGCGTGGGAGGATGGGACAGTAGAGCCCGCGA
Source organism: Micropterix aruncella (assembly GCA_944548615.1). Lineage (NCBI taxonomy): Eukaryota > Metazoa > Arthropoda > Insecta > Lepidoptera > Micropterigidae > Micropterix > Micropterix aruncella. The sequence goes on along the minus strand of OX155962.1, from coordinate 20,491,071 downwards.
TGTAGTGAAATTGCGGTCGCAGAAATATCCAAATTTATAGCTCGAATCATTCTTGTGTTCTGCGAAATTGTAGAAGTAAGATAACCAGTAGGCTAAGAGCCAACGGCGAAAAAGTCCATGTCATTTTATGACAATTTTATTTAATTGTGATTATTTATTTAATTGTGATTATTATTTCATTGTGATTATTATTTATTTCATTGTGATTATTTATTTATTTATGAATATTTTATTTCATTGTGATTCTGAAATAGTAACGTGGAGTTTTACAATTATTCAGTGCGGATCAATCTTCATTTTACATGTACAATATTTTTTTCATAACAAGGATACTTACAGAAATTCTTATTTAAATATTACCGTTACATTGGGTCAAGTTACATTAGGTATGTATATAAAAGTATCTCAGTAATATAATAAAAAAAAGGAATATAAACAATATTTTATATTAATATAGAATAAAATTTGGTTAGGAAGTAACTTAATAAAAACAGTTTAAAAAATAGTCAATAATCCAGATAATTAGTAGCACGTTGTCATTAAATGGTAATTTTATAAATCGGTTGCGTCATCCAAAGACTTTCCCGTCAAAAATACAAGCCCTCCGCCAACCCAACCTCTGCCCGCGCGCCAATTCGTAGCATTTTCCTTGGTATTAAAAAGGCATTTTTCCTGAAAAAAAAAGTATTTTTCCAAATATAACCGACTTTAAATATTATTTGCGTCACTTGTTTACGAGATATTCCAACCAAAATTTTGCAACTGATTTCGGTCCAACAAAGCATCTGTATAAGTCATTTCAAGTGCCTAACTGAAATATTTCGGGATTGAAGTATGACTAGCGCACCCTCTGATAAACCGATTTTAACCACAATCTTTTCAACTCTTGCCATGACCAAATGATGCCTGCATATTAAATTTCAGCTCAATCGGGTGAAGCGTTTAGACACTAAAGTGGAGGAATATACACACAGACTCACAGACAGACTTGAGTCTGGAAATGGACTTAATCATCTCTGTAGGTGGGGGGGGGGGGAGGTGAGTGGGATCCAATTGTATGTATCCGTATTTATCTCGAAAAACTAATACGCGTTCATAATACTTTCCCTCCGAGGGGAAAGTAAAATACAGTAGATAAAAAATGACAAATATGACGATGTCTTAAAAATCCGACGATGTCTTAAAAATTATGTTATTTTTTTTTTAAATGACAACGAAATTACCAAAAATATGAACAACGAAACAATGACGAACTAAGTGTTATTTAAATTTGAAATTACTGTAACATAAATTTCCGTTTTATAACCATTATATTCCTTTGTTTAGTCTGCAACAAATCTCTAATTCTTTTATGGAATAAAAAGACTTTTCTAAAAGGATTTTTAGGGCATCACTGAAATGATTATTTCTTTTTTTTACCGCTTTAGGTAACATACTGTAATATTCGACGCTAGAATACTCCGGGCCTTGCATATATGTACTAGTTTTCGTGAAAGGTAAGCTAAAATTTTCTTTATTTTTTGTATTGAACTTAACATGTCTCAGGATCATATTATTATAAATGGCAGTCTGGACTGGGAGCAATTGCATTTACCTTGAATCTTGAAATAAAATCTTTTAAAAGTGTAACAAGTAACTAAATACTACAATGTGCTGAAAATAATAAGTAAAGATAATCTTCAAGGTTGACTTTGCACATAACGAATTTGTGGTTTTCTACCAAGCTTTGTTCCACGCCAAGTTCTATAGAAAACCCGACGGTCTTACAACTTGGAGATTTGGACATTTAGACAACTATTTACTTAATATTTGGATAGTTAAGGAACGCTACGACGCTCGGGATGACATAGAGATTCTAACAATACCAACTTGTTTCTAGTTAATTCGACCAATGTGCATTGTTGACTTAAGCTCTTTTCAGATTTTTGCTAGTTTCGACTCTAGATTCACGCAATATGGATATTTTTTCTCCATAAAATGACATGACTTTTTCTTATCGTCATCTCGTAGACTACAGCGTGTTCGCTCCGATGAACCGTGTCTCTAGAGCCGCCAACACTATTCATGAACCGGGTCGAGTGCACTTGATACTATCCATTTTTGGATACTTGCACAATGAAAGTGCAAAAAACGGTAAATTTTACGATGTTTATTAATCGTTGAATTGCGAATGCGGCAACAGACTTGTTAGTTTTATGTAACCACCATGTCGGATGCATCTATAATGCATCATGTGGTGTGATTTTCAAACACAATAATCTCTATTTTACGTGGGTCTTTAATAAGACAAAATAATTGTGAAATTGTATAGAGTCTGTTATATGTGGAATTAAATTTATTTGATCCTAAAATGACACGGTAGGCATATACTACGATGTGAGTCCGTTGATAAAGTGGATAATAAATTAGGGTGAAACTAGGCCTCATTTAATCGTCGGGTTTTTTGTGTTTTTTTATTTTTTATTTTATTAATGAATATGATTTCTGCTAAGGAATATATGAGTAAAAACTTTGATAGCTGCTGAATTACTCCTTGTATTTTCTTGAAATAAATATTATTAATATATTTAGTAATAAAAAATAGCTATCCTAAAATAAAACAATTTACACATTATAATATTATTTAAAATTTAACTTTATTATTATATGTTAATTAAAATACAAAATTAATATTGTTTATAATTTCTCACTCATTAGCTACTTAACAAAAAAATACAGCGTTCTACCTCAAACAAAACTTTAGCTATGAATGGTTAAAAAAGCACTACTTACTCGGTGCTTTCGTCCTCTATCTGACCGGGACCCCGATTTGAGATAAAGGATAGAGTTCTGTACCTAATAGAAGGGATTTGAGATAAATAGGTAAACATAAACACACACAATAATAAAAACTATTTCTTATTATAATGATATTTTAATGAACACTTGATGCATTAAATGTCATTATTTATATAAGCTTATTTGAACCGGGTAGAAGAATATGCACATTAACACCACATGAAATACAACTGTCTTTAAAAGCGAAGAAAATAATAACGAAGATATATAATCACATTAAAATAAATAATGTAATAAAACAACGTAAATAACAATTAAAAATTAGGACTGGAAACAATTATTTCATAGTAAAAATTGTCCTCTTTAATTGTTTCCCAAAGTCGAAATTTCATTTGTCACCTTTATTTTTATCTTCTTCTTGAGAGTGATTTTCTTACATTTATCTTGCGCTAGTATTCGAAACAGTTTAAAGCTTAAGTATAACAAACTGTATTGGTACCAAGTTAGACGTACTTTTGGTAGAACCACGTCATTTCTATGCCAAGTGGTATAAGGATCCTATCCGCATTTATTTCAACCTTGACATCATTATTTTTTGAAAAAACTAAACATGCTATTGTGAACGCTATAATGCCAGTATTAATGTTCTTTTAAAATATACCTTTCTCGAAAGATGCCCTACCTAATATTGAAAACCGAATCTATATCCAACATCGATCTTATGTTCATCGCGATCAGACATTCATACGCTTTTTGGAGAATTTTCTTAATGATTGTTTAGATAGATTTAATAATTTACTGTATCCAGGAATTTTAAAATACAACAACTATGCTTTAAATTTGTTATAATAGTAGAAACAATAATGAATTTTCTTATATTCCTCATTTTGGTATAGAAGCAGCAATTTGATATTGACATTTTGTAGATATTATTTGATTTATTTTATTTAATAATATTTATTGATGATCCATCTGCTCTGACAGCAGAGCAGCATTGGACGCTCTGGCTAAAGCCACCACAGAATCTTTTGTGGTCTGGGACTGCATGCAAGAGCTCAGCAAATTGGGAAAAGCCAACAAATTCACTTTAATATTGATACCGGGCCATGAAGGCATACCCGGCAACGAAGGGACCGACAGACTGGCAAAACTGGGCATACTAGAATGCCCGGTGGAGCCAGTTGTTGGGGTCCCCTTCGCTATAAGTAAGAAAATTATCAGGAATTGCTTAGAGCAGGAACATCGGGCATCCTGGAAAGAGAGACAAGGATGTCGCCAGGCAAAGGCCACGATGGAGCAATCACTTAAAAAAAACAAAGGCCTTATTTGACATGAGCAAGAAGAACTTAAGAACCACTATCGGTCTCCTCACCGGACACATGACCCTTAGAGCATATCTATTCAACTACACATCTTTGGTCGCTGCCCAGGCCTCGCCGCAAAAAGACACGTTTTACTGGGACGAGTCTTTTTCGAACCCAGCAATCTACCCAACTTGAAGGTCAGTGTTCTACTTGGATTGGTAAGCCGCCGGATTTGGCGATCGGATTAACGGTATAGAAGTTGATGTGCTGCAGTACCATCTAGTGGCGAGTTACAATAAAGTCGATAACTCTTAAGTATTATACGTGCTGAAATATATATGTACACCAATTTTCATGGCGATCAGTTGAACGGTATAGAAGTTGATGTGCTGTAGCGCCATCTAGTTCTCCGTGAAAAAATATATACTTTCAACTTTCATGGTTGATTGTTCAAACGTTATCGCAGTCTATTAAGCACAGACAGACCGAAGTACCAACATCCATTTTTATATATATATATATATATATATATATATATATATATATATATATATATATATATATATATATATATATATATATATATATATATATATATATATATATATATATATATATATATATATATATATATATATATATATATATATATATATATATATATATATATATATATATATATATATATATATATATATATATATATATATATATATATATATATTTATATATATATATATATATATATATATATATATATATATATATATATATATATATATATATATATATATATATATATATATATATATATATATATATATATATATATATATATATATATATATATATATATATATATATATATATATATATATATATATATATATATATATATATATATATATATATATATATATATATATATATATATATATAAAGTATAGATATTTTTTTATGTACTTCGATTAAAAAGTTTTATCGAGGTACACAAATTGTATCTCGATTAAAATTGAGTGCGTGAAATGAAAAGACATAATTAAGTGACAGCATTAAAAGTACTAAACAAAAGCGATCTTCCAAGAAAACCATCGGATGTTTTTTTGCGTGAGGGTGCATTTAACCGCTTGGTAAATAGTGACGGTATTATCATGATCAGACTCTGACCAATTAGGCTACTTAACGAAGCGTCCAACAATGGTATTCTCCCGCCTACTTCACTTATATTAAGCAAACGCGTGGATTCACTCTCAGGTATTGAAAGTGTTTCTCCTCAGATTGTGAATACTATATTCAAAACACGAGATCTAACAGAGTTTGTGTAGTTTCTAATTAATGAATTCTATGTGATATATTATATATTCACTGTAGATAGGTCACACTGATACTGACATTGAAGGACGTAAAAGAGGTGTAAAAGTATTAACCTTTCCGACATTATTTAATGTTGAAATAAGGTTTTCGACATCTAGAACTCGAAAAACGAAAAGAAAGTTCAGTTTGTATAGTAGTGTTTGTTTGCCTGTCTGCCTGTTTAAAAATAAGCGCAGTGTTGATTTTATAGATTTATTTTTATTTTATTTAAGAGTTTCTATCGAAAACTATTTTCATTGCTACATTATACTTTACATCATTTATAAACGATAACCAAAGGCAAAACATTTACTGAATGAACTCTTCGTAGCTATTTTCTTTCAGCGCCGCCCAACTGGGATATACCCGTTCCAGGGCTAGCATATCCAGGGAATTTAATATTAACACATAAGTCAAGCACAACAATTAAAATAAATTACTTAACAATAAAAAAATCTAAATAAAACTATGTAAAACTCAATCCAAATAAACATTATCAAAAATATATAACATCGTACATGCATTAAAAGTATATAACGCAATAGTACGCAAGAAATGTAATCTAAAAGTGTGGGAAACATTAATTAGAATTTGAAAACCAAAAAAATATATACCTAAAATGAATGAAATATAAATCATTATTATTAAAATAATGGGGGTAAAATAAATAGTCAATTTTAATTAGTAAAATTAATAAAAAAATAGTACGCAATAGTACGCAAGAAATGTAATCTAAAAGAGTGAGAAACATTAATTAGAATTTAAAAACCAAAAAAAATATATACATAAAATGAATGAAATATAAACCAATATTATTAAAATAATGGGGTAAAATAAATAGTCAATTTAAATTAGTAAAATTATTTTTTAAAAAATAAAGTAAAAATATAATAGATAATAATAAATCTAGTGTAAAGTTATTAAAAAATAAATAAAAAAATCAAAGATAATCTTTGACAGGATTCTCATTTAAGAATATGTTTATACTAAAATATCTAGCATAGATTGTATTGACATAATAAGCTCCTGTCATCCACGTTATTAGTTTTAATTTGAAAAAATATGGTTGCTAGTGCACTGCTTAATGCTGACATCGAGACAGTTATAAGCGCTATAAACGTGTAATGCTGCTGATGATCCGTTAGATGTACAGTTTTATTTCTGAAACTAAATTAGGAAAGAAAACGAATGCCGAAATAATTTATGAAATTTTATCTGCCTACAAATCTGGCTGGCTTAAAAGGCTGTAGCTTGTTGCTAATAAGAAACATTTTTCAGAAATTTATTTTGCTCGTCAATAAGTAAAGCTTAGTACAGTTCATACATTGAAGCAATGAGAGCACATTTCAATTATCTAGTATATCATACTTTATCTTGGCTTATAACAGTTATCTGATCAGCTATTACTATCAACAACCTTGGCAATCCATCTCAGCTCTCCACATTTGTAATTCGATCTGTATTCTTCCTTAGTCTGGCTGATCCGTCAATCCAACAATTTAAAATCACTTATCACACTATTAGAATGTCCTCTCCTTAACCCAAATGCGTTGCGGTCTCTCGAGATGGAAGATGATGCTCAATGTCGACCTCTTACCGAACGCGATCAATCAGTCGGATTATGATCATAAATTGACTGCTCACCGCAAGCACAATTTTACATGAAATATTACCAGTTTAAATATACATTTTTGCAGACGCGTTCTCTTTCGTCATAAATCGATTAGAGGCATTGCGTTTTTAAATTCAAATTAATTTATTAATTTCCAAATTACAAATAATACAATTTTCAATAGTCAAAACCTAACTAGGCTGCCGCTTGTTCTAATACGATAATTTATTTTAGTCGTTATCAATTTGAGAAATTTGTAAACATCATTGTACATAATGAAATAACCATTATTACCTGTATAAAATTAAAATACAATATCACATAAAAATATTAAAAACTATCAATAATTAGCAAGTTATTTACCAAACATTAAATAAAACATCAAAAATATATATATTTAAAAATCTTTAAAAGAAGTCCAGAATATAATCAAGATAATAAATAAATAATCACAAAATAAAAATAATGAAGAGAAAAAAAAACACACGAGGATAATATTATACCAAATAATCACTACACATTTTAATTCTTTTTATATCTATGTTTTTATTTTAATGTTTATTTATTCAATCTCTGCAGTCGTCAATTTTTTAAGGTATGCATTTAATCTCTTTTAAAATATATATGAAATTTTGATATCTTTAATATGCAGTGGTAGGCCGTTGTACAATTTGCCGGATCTCCTGAGAGGTATTGTAAAATAAGCTCCGTTTGATCTTCTCGTCTCGTCACGTTTTGTTTATTAAGGGAATAGGACTACCAAAAGTATCGCATGCTATCGCTAAGGTTCGCTCAAAGCAGAGGTTTTCAAAAGTTCTTCTCTTTTCCTTCGAATTGGCACAGATAAATATTTTTTTTAATATGTTTTGTAAACACCAAAAGTCATTGCGTATCACATAGTTAACCCCTACCTTACCTGAGCATAAAATAGACGAATTTCCATAGCATTATAAAGTAGCCAACGTAGCACCAATATTTAAATCCGGAGACAATATCGATCCTAGAAATTAGACGTATTACAGTATTGACTACACCCCTCAAGAGACTAATACTTAACCAACTGATGCATGACCCAGTGTCATAGTGGTTAGGTCACCTGATCTTACATTGTAAGGTACCAGGTTCTATTCCCGGCTAGGTCACTATTTTCCGTTGGGATAATACTAACGGAATTGCATTTAAATTCTGTCGATCGACAGCAATAACAAAACACACAAACACAGTTACACGCACTCATACATATAAACACTTAAGTGTTGTTTGTATTTGATTGTCGTATGATAATAAATCCGTCCATTGTGAAATTTCTCAATTAAGAGAAGAAACAAGCAAATAACTCATTACAAACAAATAACATACTGGCAAGTAGACAATAAGACGTTAAATACGGCCAAGGGACATCCGACGCAATTCCAAAATTGTTTAACTTAAACCATAGATAACGCTAGATTGATTTTTTTTCTGACCTGGCTAAAGCATTTGGCACTATACCACATAATGCGCTACTAAGAAAACTAACAAAGTTGAAGTTGACGACAAGTAATACGATTGGTTGAAATACTATATGACTGGAAGAACCCAACGAGTAAAACTTGACGGTACTTTAAAAAACAACCCAATTTGTACCTATGGAGTTCCTCAGAACAATACACTGGTGCCAATATTATTTATATTATATAGATATGTTTTCCCTCTTTTTACTCTTTTTTTCTTATATTATTTATCAGTTCACTGTTCATGTACATCTTTATTTTTTATTATTTCTTAGTAACATTTTCTTAAAACGTGTCAAGATTATTCCGGAAGTACGTAATAATGTTAAATTGACGGAGGTTCGTGAAATGACTATCCAATAAGTTGCCAGTCGCACTCTAGCCAGGCGTGTAGTTAAAGAGCATAGTTACGCAGAGGAGCAACAATGATAACATCAATCGGTGAGATTGGTCGCGCGCGAGGCCGCCTTCTTACTTCGGAGACAATGGATTGAAGAGAGTTTCACTTTTACTGCCGCATCCCATTTAGTCTGAGAGCGCACTGCGGGAGGGCCAGCGATTTTAATGTCTCCTATATTTGCAAAAATAAGTATATGATAAATCTCTCCATATGTTATTCGCGTGGTCCTACATTTTTTATTTTACTTAATAAGTTTTATTGTGACAATAATTGACTAAAAATGTCCTAGTCTAATATTTAGAGGAAGCAGGCTCTGCAATACAGAAAGTAACCGAGGATCTTCCTAATTTAATAAACTGGTCGAGTAGACATGTCTTTCTGCTCAAGTCTGCTAAGGAGTCGTCCATGCTCGTTGATTCCAAATAAAATCTAGCTAATTTTAACTCGTTTAACCTTCCTTGTATCGCTATCAATCAAAGGCCTATCCCCAAAGCCAGGATTATTAATTACTTCAATCAAAAAAAGATCGAGGTTGAATGGATGGAGGTTGAATGGACTTCCTCCTGAGTGCCACGGGCATTTTTTTGGGTTTACCCAGTTTGTCGTTTATATACCGATAATTATATAAAGATAAGGTTTACTAACCCTTCCATTTCCTATTTTTTTGGTTGGACACTCCTTATAAAAAGGTATTAATTCTTACCTTTAGTACTTATGTATCTATTAGTATAATATACAATATATGTTATAATATAACATGCATTATAGTATAATTTCATTTGTATATGTATGTGTACATGTGAGTAAATATGTAGATATATGTATGTATATTAAGTTGCTGAGATAAACCGTTTAGTCAGTCATTTTTATTTTATATTACAACGGTTAGCTGTAAATAAATCGTGAAACGATAGGCCCGCCGTTTGTACTAATTAAAAATAGAATTTAAGTTGTCATTATCATTGTTAGTGTTTTAGTGCGAGTACAATAAAGATATTTTTCTTTCTTTCTTACTAAAGAACCTGTAGCGAGCTCTTGGATTAATTCCGCTTTTGGAGCATCTAACTAAGGCAATTCGCAACGGCCCATAGGCGCACGTGAACTCTGTCACCTCGGAATTGCACTTGCTTTAGGGCGTCATCTTAGAGTACCTTCTTCAGTTTTGTTGCCTTCTTCAATGATATAATGTTTATTGTAATCTTTCATTTCTTTGATGTCTTGTATTCCTTTTATTTCGATATTAGTCTTTTGACGTATAAATATCCTTAAAAACTATGCCAGATGTGGAGAGGCAACCGTGCCAAAATCAACGACAATATCTTTCGACGTAATTTCAAACTTCAACAACTCACACAACAGTAGACATAGTACGGCCATATTGGTCTAATTTTAAAATGACTGGATGAAAGTTTGTGTCAATATTGGGTCGATATCTGTGGCGGCCGGACGTCGCGAAATGCGCACGCGCATTTGTGTAAGCCCTAGATTTTATACTTTCCTAATTGGAAACGAGATCATATCCTAATGACTAATTATTCGATCCAATAAAACCAATGGTTATTTTGAAGAGGTAAGTATATGTTATAATTCATTCTCAGTTCCAAGATACTTTTTATACTTCTTATACTTCTTATTTATATAATATCCTAAAAAGTGATAAAGATTCAAAGCTGTAAATTTCAAAAAGTTTGAAAATTCCACGATTTCATTAAACTGTCGCTATATATGAGAGCGAAATACAAGCAGACTTAGAAAAATTGGGCGAATACATAAAACACATTTGTGTAAACACAAGTGAATAAATACCCAACCTTGTAATCGACTTCAGAAATATACAAGATGGCCATACCACCTTTTGGTGAGATCCTTGATGATATTCAATAATAAATTCAACTAGTTTTTTCTAATAATTTCATTTGCGTCTATTCATAATAATATAAACTAGCAGTACTCATAGGAAATATTTTTGTTGATTACATAATCAATGATAATAAATGTAACGGACGCAAAAAGCGTAATGAAAACGCTTTTTTTATGTCGTTCTGTTTGGATATTTGGGTGATTCAGTGGTGCGGTTTCAACTACAACAGGCGAACCCGTAACCCCTAGGCTGATATAACGATAACAATAACCGTTAGGTACTGATAACAATAACCCAGGCTGGTATAACAATAACAATAAACGTAACCCCCAGGATGATATGCAATAACAAGGCACACAATTGCACACATGTTACAAGCACACATTCATATAAGTACTTCATGGTAGGGTTGGTTGTAAGAGATTGTCGTATGACAATAAACCCGCCAATTATGAAATGTCACAAGAAAGATTAGAAACAAACCAACAAACGACGTACGCTCGTTCTTTCAGCCGTGGGATGTGCGTAGAGACATATACAGCTTATTCGAAGACTATCGCGGTTGTTTGACATTATAAATAGGATAGAAAACGAATTTACCGCGTGAAATTTGTACCACCCGACGTTCGGTGACGTTGCAGCCGCCGTTGTGCGGCTCCAACGTCACCGAAACATCGGGTGCTACAAATTTCACGCGGTAAATTCGTTTTCTATCCTATTTATAATATACAGCTTATTATCTAGCTCCGCCAGCTAGCCCGTCAGAGTCCAATGCCTTACGCAAGATACTGAATGAGACTATTTCAGTGATTCATCGTGTACTGCTGATATGATGAACCAGCTGTAGATGTTTTCTACCAGTGTCTAGCCGCTAATTGAATATGCGAAGGAGTTTGACCCGCGAGCCGCAAAGATCGCAAGGCGCCCTATTAAATAACATCCGATATTGAAAGAGTTGTGTTTTTTTCCCAATTCGGCATTCTCATTATTACGGCCTGTTTGGCGCGGATTCTGCGCTGGACGACCGGGATGCCAAGAACAATAGCCGCCGCCTTGAATATCTACGCGGAATATCGTTCGAGGGCCTAATTGCGGACGGGCGAATGTGTCAATTGCCCAAGACTCCGAGCAGAAGACTTCCACATCCGCCGAGGCTGAGCCTCCGCGCACGAGCCGACTGATGATGAGCCAATCGGCTTAGCTGACCTTGCTGCAGATACGCAATTGGATTACGTATCCACATAAGAGAGGTCTGGCGTCGTGCATCATAAGTCTAAGTCATCGTAACGCTATCTATTTGTCGCTATCTACAGTGGTTAGTCATCACATTAGGAGAACCATGTAATTCCAGTAATAATTAGCGTTCCCCAATATTTCTAAACTTTTAAACTGCAATACCTTCTAAGGTCCACATTAATAATTTTATTAAAAAATATACGAAGACAGGTTTTCTGTAATTTGCCTACCATTCAGTATGTTGCTCTATAATTAGTGTGGGCCGCGTCATCATTCCAGTAAATTTATATAAAATTTTGTATATATTTATATAAAATGTATTGAATATTTTCTCTAAATATTATATTATGATATTTTTTTATATATTTGATAATCTTAAAGAAACAAATTGACCAGTCAAAGAAATGTTGATTATACTGATACAAGTAGGTACTGATTTTATCGTAAACTAGCTGACCCGTGTCCACTTCGTTGGGCGCTAAAGCTTTTTACTTGTGATGAAATTATGAGTGTGATTCGGTTAGTACTGAGTGCTATGAATTATTTCCTGACTGCCAAAAGAAGGGTTATATTTTTACTGCATATGTATGTATGTGCATGCCAATTTGACTATATTACCGTTATTTGTGAGTGCCTTCTTGTGAGTGTCTTATTTGTGAGTGTTTTATGTCTTTAACCATTTAGGCAGTAAAAGGGAAATTATATGCAGTAAAAGGGAAATGTCTTTTGTTTTAAACACTTAAGACGATAAATTTACTTATTTTGATATGAATTCATAATTTGTTGATAATATGACCAATAAACATGACCTAACGATTTAAATTATTTTTTTAATATAAAATACTACTTTTTGTGACTTAAATATAAAAGTTAAACATATGCTGTCGTAAACTTTTTTGTAGGCTTTATCAAGCTCTACAACTTTTCTCTAGAACTTAATCAAATATCCCTCATAGTTAAGGCAGCGTTAGTTAGAAACGTTTTCCTTCAACCGTTTTTTAGCCAACTTACTTTGCAAATCCGACTACCACGAAAAAGTATTTTTATTTTTCGAATTAATATATAGCCTATAACACTTACAAATAACGTGGCTTACTATTGGTAAAAGAATTTTCAAAATCGGTTTAGTAGATCCAGAGATTACCTCCTACAACCTCACAAACTTTACCTCTTTATAATATTATTATTGTAAATATATAAAATTTATCAAATTAGCAAATAATTACTTGAATATATCGTAAATCAAGCTATTAATCGGATGTTATATTGAATGTTAAATTAGATAAAAACATATATTCATATTTATTTAATAAAATAAATAACGTAAAACCAGAAAACATTACAGTTTAAATGTCTAAGAATAATGAAATATGTCAATTAGTATTGAAATTGCATGGTGAAATCAATCCTACAAAAATGCAAAATCCTAAAAAAATACAATATAAGGTATTAAAATACTAAGCAATAAAGTACATTTTCAAAGTATAGGTACACAGTGGATCCTAATTCATTGTTTACTAACATTTTTTGATCCAATTTGTACTATTAGTTAACATTTTATTTTCTGACGACTTTAAACAATATGGCGTTATAAAGTAAAAAAAAATAACGTACTCATGGGAAAAGTAAATATCGTGTATTAAGAGGTAACGAAAAACGCTTTTTCGTGTCGTTTTGTTTGAATATTTGAGTGATTCAGTGTATACTGCTGTTCCATCGGCACCCTACATATTTGCGATATAAAATAAAAAACACAAACCAACACGGATGCTGTACGGCAATTTGAAACGCTATGGAATTACTGCAATTTTTCTCGTAACTGAGAAAAAGATACCTTAAATATTCTAAATGTGAACTAAACATGTTTTTTGTAGGTAGTCAAAGTTTGTAGGTGGTCAAAAAAAACGTTTTTATTATTTAATCCATTCCACCACTAATAATATGACATAATTTGGTAATTAAAAACACTATTTAATTATTACAACTTTGTAACTTTTATGTGGAGAGCTAATAACTTTTATGCCACAACTTTTATGTGGAGAGCCACTAAGCATTTCTCACGTTCCCGTCGTGATTCACTTTTCTTTTTCAGTAATGAACACATTTTACAAAGCCTGGACGGGTTTTGTTTGGCGGGATTTGGAGGAATTTGTCTAGGGAAATGTGCCCATTGTACAGCCTGTAATCGTAAAGGGCATGCTCCTTTATATGTTCTTCCTCGCCTCTTGTATGGTGGTAGCGTAATATTCTCTAATATGCTTTCCGCAATACCTATCTTATAGTCGCTATATCTTATTGCAGCTACATATATGTCATGGGTAAACAAAATTTGGGCATCACCTCGTTTCAATTTCTTTTGTTTTTTTTTGCGTTTATCATTTACGTTGGTGGCATATTTTTCCTCATCCAACGAACTGTTCCTACTGCATTTACTTTCTTATTTTTTAAATTATGACATAAAACTGGAGATGAATACCATAATATAGTTGACCGGTGTTTCGCCGGCTTTGTGTGTCAGTAGGTTAATTTGATAAACCTGACTTTTGAAAAGGCATGGCAGGCCAAGGCATAGTATACCAGACAGTACAAGGCAGAGCATACCATGCCTTGGCAAGTAGCCAAGGCATAGTATACTCTGCCCACTACCCTAGCACCCTATTCCCGCAATGCCCTGTCGCTCGAGAGAGCGTTTACTGTTTTCTCGGTATACTGCGGCCAACGTCTGATTTCATATGAATATTAAAATCAAAAATACAATCGATCGGTGCCCTCTTTCGGCCGGTGGACGAACCCGGTTAAGTTCCGTTGCAACCGCCTCGGGCGACGCGGTTCGTTCCCCGGCTAAGAACAGGATTGGGCAAAGCGGCAACAGATTGCGTTAATATTTGATTAAAATGTATGATGAAATTTAAATATTATTAGTGTAGCTAGTATATGAAATATTCCATCCAAAAATTCACAATGTAAGTTTGGCCCAACTAGGCAACTGTTTACGAAATGTCAGGTCTATAAGTCCTATATTTCGATGTTGAAATATGACTAGTACGCCCCCTGGTAGATCGATTTCAACCACAACCTTTTCAACTCTTGCAATGACGAAAGGATGTCAGCATGCCAAATTTCAGCAGGAGTAAGCGTTTGGGAGCTAGTAAAAGAATACTTAGACACAGAGAGACTTCCATCTGGAAATGGTCTTAATCGTCTCAGGGGGCCTCAACATGGATATTTCCGTCTTCATTTCGAAAATAAATACGCATTCACAATACTTTCCCGCTTGGTCGATTGGTGAGCAGGGAAAGTTTAAAAAGTATTTTGGTGTGCAGTCCAAAGCTGAGGGGTCATCGTCGTCTTAAGCCAGCATCACATAAGCTAAATGAAGTCGCATGGACAATGGGAAACAGAAAACAATAGAGTGTATGTAAGTGATATCAATTTCCACAAACGGCACAGAGGAGAATTGATTACGCCACAGTGAGATATCATAGAGATATGTATTCGCATTCGTATAAATATACGAATAGCATCAAAGCCAGCAGGCGCGCGCGCAGCTTAGACTTTTCCTCGTTGACAAATTGTTTCGCAAGCGAAAAACCGACGCTATCACCCCGCCGCGATCGCGTTTGACACTCGAATAATTAAATGGCGTCTATTTTTTTTATTCGCGCGCTGAAATGAAAAGGTGAAAAAATCACCTGGGTAAGAGAGACCAAGGCTGCCCGCGCGCGGGAGACCACATTGTGTTCCGGCGAGACAATGATTTTCTCAGACACCTAACCATTTGACACTCACGCGATGTGATCCTATAACTCATGAATGTAGACATTTTCCGTTTATCCCTGTAGCACTGCGGGGGGTTATTCCATACTTGAAACTAAACACCTTTGATCTATAATCTTCACTTCTTACGAAATTCTTTACGATACAAATATTATATATTCCAATTGAAAGACCAACATTATTAGGTCCAGTCCAGTTTTCCCATTACTCATTTTACAAAATTTTCGGAATCGTCTGCTGGATCTGACGACCATTTTACAAGTATGCCCGCCATTAAAAGGGCTGTAATGTGTTTTCACGGAGTATAAATACGGGACTTCCGTTTGGAATCGGAAGTTGTAATGGATAACACCGGCATAGGAGTTTTCAACTTTTCAACAATAAATTAACGACAAAGATAATCAACACGGAATGAACAACGGTGATGTTCCAAATTTTAAAATGATACCTCATTGCGCAACATGAACTCCTGTTTTTCCAATCGGCTTTGAAGTAGATTTGAACGGATTTTAAAGGTTATTTCACGTGCCGTGCTCGATGTCTCCAATTTTAAGCCGATGTTTTTAATATCTTTGGTCTATGAAGAAAATATCCTAAGAATAATAACAAATGAACGACGGTGATATTCTAAATTTAAAAATGATACATCATCGCGCATCATGAACTCCTGTTCTTCGAATCGGGTTTAAAGTAGATTTAAACGGATTTTTAGGGTTATTTCACGTGTTGTGCTCGATTTTTCAAATTTTAAACCGATACTTGATTTCTATGGTTTATGAGGAAGATATCCTAAGAATTACATACAAATATACAAGCTTATACAGTACATACAAATATACAAGCAAATGAATTACGGTGATATTCCAAATTTGAAAATGATACCTCATCGCGCATCATGAACTCCTGTTCTTCGAATCGGGTTTGAAGTAGATTTGGACGGATTTTAAGGGTTATTTCATCCATTTCGCCAATTTTAAACCGATACCTTATTCATTTGGTTTATGTGGGAAATATCATAAGAATAATAACAAATGATCAACGGTGATATTGCAAATTTAAAAATGATACATCAACGACCATCATGAACTCCTGTTCTTCGAATCGGGTTTGAAGTAGATTTGGACGAATTTTAAGGGGTATTTTCAAGTACCGTGCAGGATTTCTCCAATGTGTAACCAAAAACTTCATTTCTACAGTTAAAAATTGTCACGGGAGACATGTTGCCGTCCTCTCCTTTGTTACTAGCCTCAAGAATCCAGCATAATTAAACAATTTTACATATGATTAAAACGAATTACCCGCGTGAAATTTGTAGCACCCTACGTTTCGACGATGTTGCAACCGCCGTTGTCTAGGTTGACCGCGATAGTCTTCGATTTCATTTTAATTAAACAATTAAGAGTGGCCATTCTGGGATTCACAAACCACGCTGACCAGCTCGTTATGGCGCAGTCACGCAAAGACGGTCATCTGTTCCTAATTTCGCTTCCATGTTGTTCCTTCCTCGCGCAACTGCTCAATTTGTTCGACGCGGAGATGAGTTCGCTGCTCATTTTGTAATCACTTTACTATACTTATAACAATTACGCACACTTCCTGTTGCGTCTGTTGCCGCTATTAGATAGTACGAGTGTATAAGCCGCGCGAGCTGGCGACTGGTGCCGTTTAAACTAAAAGGTACCTCTTCTTTCCATTTTTTTCGGAATTTAAATATTTTTTTACAGAGGAAAAAAAACAAATCTGAAGACGCAATGAAACGCCTTCAAAGCAATTATTGATCCCTGTCTACGAGGGTCATATGTATAGCAGAGGCATCTATCAACTCATAACAAAATGATTAGACGACATACTGGTCAATATTTAGAATTATTAAACAAATTGTACATCTTAAATTTCCCTTGTAGAATAAGAAATGCACAGTTAAAGGCCTGATACTTTGTAAATGAGAACCAATCGCATACCAGAGACCCTTTCCATCTATTGGAAAGGCGACACATACGATACGATACGGCCTATTTGTGCTGCGATTTTATTAATCACAGAAACAACGTATTATTATTATAAGAGTGTAAACTTTTTGACGTGACAACGTCTTATAATTCGATGGAGCCGGCTGCACGCACGAAAAAACATGACTCATGCGGCGTTACCTCGCTCTGAGGCGTTCCATTTAAGGCTTGAAGTTCAAGCGAGAGCGCGGAACGAGCGACAAAGAGGCACAATCGGCCTCCGCGTTCGGCAGCGTTCGACATCTATCTCTCTCCTACTTGAGTGAGCGATGTGTCCGCGTGGACAGCTGCTATACAATAATACATTTACATGTTTTCGTCAAGTATGAAGTACAGTGAAAAGTGAATGTGGTGTCAATTGTTTATAGCAACGATAATTGCGGCGATAAAGGTAATGATTCTTTCGATATTAAATATATGTTCAGTGATATATTGTCGAATATTCGTGCTTTCATTACGCCTCAATGTGTTTGATATAGATATAGTTTGATTTTGGAAAGCATCCTAAGTTGCTATTTGAATGCATGCTCAATTTGATTATTTAACATTTTACTGTCAATTTGAATATTACGATGAATAATTTTACTACGTATCTTTTCGAATTACTAACTACTTCAAATATTAGGCTTCTATTTTGATATCAAACACATTGGCAATAAATCGGTTGTCTGTAAAGTCGGTTTCTGTATATAGTTGTCTGCAAAGGCGTCACAACTTTTACAATTGTCTGTAAAAGTTGTAAATAAAAGTTGTAAAACAATTGCTCAACGCACATTCATACTTGTAAAAACTATGTACATTGTAAAAAAAAAATTGACATAATTGTATTTATGCGTACAAATAAATGTAACTTGATCAATTCAATTGTGATTTCCATTTACCTCCTACTCTATATCCATACAAAATATCTATCAAACAAATAAAATTAAAATTTTCTTTTGAAAAATGCAACCATTCCATCAGTTTTTTTTTGACGTTGTCACGTTCAACTATCGTCAGTAAACCGACTTTACAGACAACCGTTTTTTTTTTACATTAAATTTTACCCAACTGCGCCTTATATTATATTCCAATGACCTAATTTAAGCCACGACATACCTACCTACTTAATTACACCAATCATTTTAAAAAACTTCCAAATGTAATTAGGACAATTCTATTATAACTTCTTCCAATCTAGAACCTAAACAAGTGAAAGTCAAATAGTTCTACTTCTGGAGGGTAGGGAGTGTTAGAACCTTCCAATTTCGGTTTTATATGTATATTTATTTGTTTCTTGCGGTCGTGGGTTACTGCGTTTAAGAATATTTCTGCTTCTATTCACAATTCCTGGTCGTTTAAGATTAAGTTATTCAAGTGATAACGAAGAAGAAAACTACTCACAGTCATATGCATTCACATCTTACTCGTCATAGACATGACTATATGCAAACAATAAATGCACGAACTTCGCAAATAGCTGTTAATTTCTGGTCCTCAAATATTTAAATCATCTTCCATATTCGAGCGTCATCTAGAAATCGCGTCTTCGAAATCCGCTGTTTTCGTAGTCAATTATCCATTTTTATATTAATTATCCAATAGACTTCAAATAAAGATATATGGTGATTACTATGACTGAACTCAAAAGAAGAAAACGATAAATTATGTGACCAAAATCACTTCAAAAACTCCCAAGTTCTCAATTTACGCATGAAAAATGCTAACACGCTCTTAAAGCATAGGTAAAAGTAGACCGTATTTAAAAATGGTGTGAAGAGATACTAATATTGAAATGCCCACACAGCTACGAGGAATGAATTACCTAATTATTTAATTTAAATTTACTTTTTATTATTTATAATTATTGAATATGTTTATATAATTATTTTTATTATTAGAAAATCAATAGTGGCCACTCAATTCTCGTTTCTCTCGTTGCTTTATTGATGTCAATGCCAAATTGTTATTTTTATTATTACAATAATTTTTTATCTTATACTTTCTAAACCTGAAAAAGGTTTTGAGGAATAATCTTTGAAGTTGATATTAACACCTCAGGAGAAGAGATATAATCTTGCTATAATTACTTGCGATACTTCTCAACTTCTGATGTTAAGAAGTATCGTGTTAGACTGGATGAATAAAATCGAAAAGTTGTAATTTTACAAGTAAACTTGTCTTTAGTTAGAAATTCACCGATGCAGATGTTTCTCGGACATGTTTTATACTTATGGAAAGTACTGTCAAAAAGTATTCATAGTGCAAATAGTGTGCATGACAGTCGAAATGTTAAAAAATTGGAAGCTGTCCGAAAAAGTGGCAGAATTGCAAATGACTGGGCGAGAAATGAAGGGGAAATTAAAATTATGCAGAAGTGAGCTGTCTTTGGAGGATTAAAAGGCACGATCTAATGTCTTTCATGGTTATTCTTAGAAATTGACAGTACAAAATAGGACAAATGACATCGGAGAATTCAATGAGTCTTCAAATTCTCGAAGAAGTGATTTCATTTTAATCAATTTTATTCAAAATCTCCCATACTGAACTTGTACAAGATGACATAATAATTCGTTTTTTTCCGATTTACTAACAGAATTTAGGTGATTTAGGAACTGATTTAGGAAATAGAATCATCCTGGGAAGAGTGCATCGAGGACAAAACTAAGACGTGAGTTCATTAAACAAAATCTTTCTGACTAAAATAATGAACAATGCTAGGAGTTCTAGAGCAACAATACAATATAATGCGAAATAAGTCAAAATCAGCCACCTCTGGGGCTCTAAAGAAATAAAATAAAACACAAAAAACAATCTATTACTTGTGGAAATCTTAAATTTTAACATTGGTATTGCCAATATAAACGCAAGTCTTTGGTATGCACATAATTTTAAAAACATACCATTTAAATCTTTTGTCCTAAAATTTATCAGTTACACATTGATAATCAGGAATAAAACATCTGAACTATACCGTAAATTATTTGCGGAGGGGCTTTTGGCTTCAGCATAAGGTCTCTCCATGACGTTGTTACTAGAGATATGTAGGTGGAACGCCGGCGCATCGTCGTAAGAGGCGTTCAGTGTGCCGCGTGTTAGATCCGTGAGAATCGCTACGTTTTCACTACGTACAAGCAAGCATACCGCGCTTTTATCTCGCTTGATCTGGATGAGAGATGTGTGCGTGTGCGCACTGCATCGTCATAACAGCAACCTATCTCATTACTAAGGATAGACACTGGCGTTAGTTACGCTACTGAATTAGAGGGAATATTGAATTATAGCACAGCGTGTTGTATATTCGCTTCTTTAGCATTTCTTCTCTAGGCTCAAAGGTATCGTAATGCTAGCAACACCGGCAGTAAATTAATAAAACGCCAAACTGTGTAGGCGTGATTGTCTCACTGAAAGAATAATATATGTAACCGACTGTCCTGCGATCCCCCAGTTAAGGGAAAATACAAAGCGTAAATAAATAATTACTAACTACAAGGGTTCGATGCCCAACAGGAGATTTATTTGTGCATGATTGCTCTTGACGACTTAAGAAGGTATTACCGGACCTTGTTATCAAAATATGTAAACACTTTAAAAATACAACTGTCCTGAAATATTTATATTGTGCATTATGTCAGAATGTGGTCGCTTAATTCGTATCACCTGTATGGGGTCCACAATATACTGTACATTATGAACGAATTGAAATATGTATAAAAAGTGTTAGTCGTGAATACCTGAATAATTGTTAAGACATGGGGCTGAAGACTCAAAGAAGAGACTGTTACATTACAACCTGATCAGTTTGCGTGACAGGCACACTGTGACAGATATGGCACGGGATATTGTCGATCCCCCGCATTTGTGACGCGTATCCACTAAGGGTTCCCCCCACTGCGCATGAGAGTTGCGCCTCTTCTACGTGACCAGCTGTAACATCGATCATGGGAGACACTCCGTCATTAACCGAATCTTATACACGTAAAATTGTAAATTCAGCGACAAGGATGTATTTCAACGAATTCTTTAAAGCAGTTTAGGATACACTATACAGAATGAGTTATGTAAACAAGACAGTATAGGAAAATTTGAAACTATTGCAAGTAGGGAAAAATACTCAGACGTCACGAGATGAATTTTGTATAAATGGAAAATAGCAGTATTTGTTTGAAAAGTCCATATATTTAATGAGCAAAAAAAACTGTTCAGACTACTTTTGATTAAATTTTGCCTGAAATAGGTATTTTTTGAGTGGCCTATGCCTGTCTTGTTATATTTGAACGCCCCTTCTTGCGACACTGATACTGCATCACTATAATAAAACAAATCCACGCCCCTCTCGTTTGCTTTCCCTGACTATTATTTTTGAACAGATACTGCAAAGTCTATAAATTTCGCGTGCGACATGAGTTTCAGACCGGATTCCTGGAAATCGGTGGGGCATTATGCCATTGTGATAATACACAGTTGCGTAGTTTCCAGCACGTCTCATGGTATTACGAGTGATTAGGCGATAACCTGAAGTTATGGTTCACTATCGGGCACTAGACGGACATAAGTATTCGAGGGATTAGCGAAATTCAAACACAGACGAATGCAGTGCAAGTACACTTGGATAGAGGTAAGACGGTTTGGGCAATCTTTTCAGACTTATCCAAAGCTTTTGATACCGTATCGTACTTAGATCATCATTATTCAAATCTATTTCAAAGTATGTAATTAATAACCATGACAATGTAATTTACCGTTATGTTAATGGAAAAGTTGCAGATCATATGATCCTTGATAACGATCATTTTATGATATGATATTGAAGGAATTCTCAAAACTCATACTAAACAATCGTTCCGAATTGCATATGCAGCATTTCTGTATAAAATAATCGTCATCTAAAAATGTTAATAATGCATAGAGCCAATTGGGTATGTTTACTGCATAAGGTTCACGGTCCCTACAAAAAGTCGGACAACTTTCTGATCGAAATCTATAAATTCACGATATTATTTTCATGATAATTTACACGAAAAAACATGTGATCCACTGCTGGAAACAGAAACATTTTTATTAAGAATCGTAAGTAATCGATTAAGATCATCTATACTAATATTATAAAGAGGTATAACGTTTGTGGCGTCGTAGGAAGTAATCTCTGGATCTACTAACCCATTTTTGAAAATTCTTTTACCAATAGAAAGCCACGCTACTTGTGAGTGTCATAGGCTATATATTAATCCTTGAAAAAAACTTTTGCGTGGTAGTCAAATTTGCAAAGTAAGTCGGAGAATAAACGGTCGAGCGAAAACGTTTCTAACTAACGCTGCCTTAACGACGAGAGATATATGATTAAGTTCTAGAGAAAAGTTGTAGAGCTTGTTAATGCCTGCAAAAAAGTCAGCGACAGCATATTATGTCTAACTTTTACATTTAAGTCACAAAAAGTAGTATTTTTTATTAAAAACATAATTTAAATGTTTTGGTCATGTTTATTGGTCATATTATCAACAATTATGAATTCTTATCAAAATAAGTAAATTTATCGTCTCAAGTGTTTAAAACAAAAGACTTTTCTCTGTTACTGCACATAATTTCCCTTTTACTGCATAAATGGTTAAAGAGATAAGACGCTCACAAATAAGACACCCACAAGAAGACACTCACAAATAACGGTATTAAAGTCAAATTGGCATGCAAATACATATGTACATACATTATGCAGTAAAAATATAACCCTTCTTTGGGCAGTCAGGGAATAAATCATAGCACTCAGTACCTACTAACCGAACCACACTCATAATTTCATCACAGGTAAAAAGTTTTACCGCCCAACGAAGTGGGCACGGGTCAGCTAGTTACAAATATAATAATGATTTATGATAATTAATTTATATTATATCTAACCACCAGGTCTCCTGTCAATGGCTTCTTAACCCTCTATAACTACGCAATGTGGGCAGAGGGGTCCGTCCCGACGAACGCGAACATTAGGCATTACGGCCAGATAAAGGATGGCGACATTTTCGAACATTCGGACATCTGCGTAGACCGAGTAGTGGAACATCTGGCGAGCAAATGCGAGCCCTTACGACTCGTGTCGTATTCGTTTTGATTTCAATTTTGTTCTAAGAGTAGCTAATGTCTGGCGTATACTGTGTCATAACTATGTTAGTTAAATAACCATGATTGTATATCCTAATTAATTAACAACTCCACGTCTTATTGAAGTCCCATCTTGGCTTATTGTATTATTCTCATTACGTGCATGCTAAGACTAAAAGCAGAAACAAATGGCAAACTTTTCATAATCATCTTATAATTTTCCTTTGTTTTTAATCGTGAGGTAAGATAGTGTAATCGTTTGTATGCAAGCCAACGTTTTCTCACATAGGACAGACAGCGATGCAGGCCACTATCATAAATAGGCAATCGAATACTTTATTTTTTCATTGCTATTACCACAATAAAAAACATATATTATTTAAGATAATAATATTTTTAAATTTATATAAGCTAAGGTTAATCTATGGCAGATCTTTTTCTGGTATATTTAGATAATTCTAAACAGTGTCGTTATCAACAATGTAAAAATATAATAATAACATAACGTATTCATATTTTATTTTTTTTAAATAGTCCAAGTGGATTAAAACATATACATCGAAAGTCAAAAAGAGTGTCATTGTTTCCACACATAATTATTATTTAATCTGTATCAACTATTACTAAATTTCATGTATCTATTTATATTCTATTATTTCAATAAATTGGTAATTTTACACTAAAGCTGATTCAGACTAACTATAAAAATTTATATTTAAAAATCTTTTTTTTCGTCTTTATAATTAATTAGCACCTACTTAATTTATTATTTTTATTTATTAAATATATTTTCAGACTTGGTCAAAAATCATTTAAATTGTCATTAATGTGTCAGTGGTCAGTATCTGATGACCATTTACCGTTTAATTTCAAATATCTGAGTTATTTTTACTTCCCGGCAAATAGCGTTGTCAACTACAACGGACGAACCCGTCACCTCAGGAAGTTTTAACGATTAGTCGTTCTATCTCCCTTGAATAAAAACGCAGAAGACTTGGACAACACAGTCCACCGTCAAGCTCCGCCACATACCCGTAAGAGGCTAACGCCTTATCCGCGAGATAACCAGGTATGTTACCCAGCGGGCTTACACTCACGCTTACATATTACTCCGGTCTCTCGATTGGTTACGAGTTCGAAGTCGCTTGCGCAGTCCTCTCCCTTACGAAGCGGTGAAACGGTGTAAACCGAATTTATCGCGGACCACGGCATCCTTTGCCCGGCTGTTCACCCAGGATCGGGTAGCCGATGGTCGTTTCAAGAGCAGTCGCCGTAAGGTCCGCAACCATCCCCGCTCTATAGGAAACAGTACTGCTTCCAGACTACCCCGACTGTTAGTCAGTGTGCACAATCGATTGGCTTACGCTGAACGGTGCGCAGACCGTCCAGGAGCGCCAGGAGGTTGACTCCTAAGGGAAACTAGCCCTCAGACCAGAGGCCTGCCTAGGCTCGCTCTTCATGCGTGGAGGCAGCCGAATGGATGTTGACCCGAGAGTGTGACCAACCCTGAACAGAATGGGTCTTCGTGGCCAACTCAACAAGGGCCCATTACTTCCCGGGAGAGGGAAAGTATTGTAAACAAGCAAAATTTTTTTTCGAGATGAAGGCGGATATAAGTATTTTTTGACCTCCCCCCCCCCCTCCCTTCCCGCTTCGAGACTATTGAGACCATTTCCAGGCTGAAGTCTGTCTGTGAGTATGTGTGTGCGTTTGTGTGTATTCCTCCACTATAGCGCCCAAACGCTTCATGCGATTGAGCTGAAATTTAGCATGCATGCATAATTTGGTCATGGCAAGAGCTGTGGTTGAATTCTGTCCACCAGAGGGCGCGCTAGTCATACTTCAATCTTGAAATATTACAGTTAGAGACTTGAAATTCAGTACACAGATGCCTTGTTGAACATCAATCACTTTTTGAAATTTTTGGTTGGAATATCTCGTATACAAGCGACGCAAATAATAATTAAAGTCCGCCATATTAAGGAAAATATTATTTTTGGATAACCACAATTTGGAAAATACTACGAAAAAAACTACAACTTTACTGCGAATTGGCGCGCGGGGGAGGAGGGAGGAGGGGAGGTTGACAGGGGTGATTGTCTACTTGCCGGGAAAGTCTTGGGGTGGCACAACCGATTTTTTAATTATGTATTTTGACGTACGCACAAGCATAGTCTACTTAGTAAATTGCTTTACTACGGGCCTATGCCCAGTTAGGCGGCGTTGATTTAAAAACGAGGCTGTTGCGGACTTTTTTATTTTGCTTCTGTTTACCATAGTAAACAGTAAAACCGCACAATTACAATCCATAACAAAATAAAAACAAAACACAGCAGCCGAGTATATTCTTCAAAGTTTCATAAAGCGTCTAATAGTTCTTGTAATGCATAATACGTTTGCTTTTCTTTGGATAAATTATTAAATTTTAAGATATCTTTGAATAAATTAATAAATTTTAAGGCTTGAGATTTAATTTGAAAAGATATGAAATCCTACTTTTCATAATCGTTAAATCGCAAACAGAAACCGTATTAAAACCACGTTCTACTAATAGGTTATGTCTAAATTTCGCAATGACAATGACGCTACCGGTTCAAGTCTAAGGTCATTTGGCTGACTTCCTACAAAACTAGGTTCACTTTGCACTGTTAAACGAATCATTTTGTCGCCTAATGTGAAATTGCGAAATTTACAGAAGTGAACAAGGAAACAGTTCGTTGAATAAATAAAAACCATAATATTGATTACGTTTAGTAAACATGGGATATATGTATTTGTAGAAGCCGTTTCTGGCGGGTGATTGAGAGGGTAACAATAATCTAAAATATTAAGTGCTTTTTTCACAGAAGGTTAGGTAAGATTATTTTTAATTACGCTTTTATTTTATTTTTTAAATTTATTTTAAACCAGTTGATAGCAACTCCTACACTTGGTTATGTCAAAATTAACAAAAAATACAACATGATATGATATATCTAACATGATATATCTAAATTAAAATGTATAAGGTATGAACATATTACAAGGTATGAACCTTGAACATCCAAGCGCAGATTTTATATATACGAAGTTATATAGAGGAAACAACATTTTCCAATATTTTCTATTTAATTTCTTACATAAATTCGTAGAATGTTCATATGGATAATAGTACTAATAATCAAACAGAATTATTGGATAATTTCACAAATTATCATATAAAAAAATATTTTTAATACAATACAAATTGAAACAAATCAGTAATAATAATAATACTCAATAGCCAATAGACAGAAAAAAACAATTGTATAATATTCAATAATAGAAAGAATAAAGGATAAAGGATAAAAATAGTCAAGAAATTCATTAGAGCCGCGTCAAATCGATATTGTCGAAATCCCAATCGTTATCCGTAATTTTATTCAAAATATACTTGTACCTTTTACTTGCAGTGAAGCTCCCTAATGCCCCTGATGTATAATGAAAGTTTATTGTAGAATAAGTAAGATTGACAGAGAAAGCTATTTCGAACCTTACTCAGCTGCACATTAAAATAGAGCAAATCCTTTTTCTTTCGCATATTATGCTAATGAATATTTGAATTCATTGAAGACGTCGCAAAAAAAAATCTCGTACACATGATGTTTTGGTATATACTCGTAAACGCGGCATACAAAATCATGATACCAGATTCGATGAAGTACTGCTTGCAAGATGTTAGCGAATATATTGGGAAGAGATTTGTAATTGCTCATTCATAAACTCGAGATCGCATGAAAAGAATTGAGCGTCAAGAAACTTTGAGACGACCACGCAGCATCGAGTTCGCATTTTCACTGGGTGATTGATAGTTTCACGCAAGAATATAAGTATAGGTAAATAACGCGGATTTTAATCAGCAATCAAGCAAAAGTGCTAGTTAAGACTCAGCAGGGTATTAAAATTGAAAAACTCGCGAGAAACTACCGCTTTGCGGCTGCTGCTGCCGTGCATATTTTTAACACGAAGACCGACGCGGATTGGCGTGTCTGCATGGCGCCACGTAATGCTTCTGCGCGCGAACTATGAAAGTAACCCACAATTAGATCGTATAATATCATCTTAGCTCTTTTACTCGGTCGTCAAAACCACGTAAGTCACGATACCTCCCACCAACATGCTTGGATGAAGCTACACTAATAGGTTCTGGTTGGATGATATAAAATGTAATAGAAGAACAGACTGGATGAAAAGGATCTCAAAATCAAAGCAAACATTTTAAATATGATTGAATGTTCTATTATTCCATCATTCAGGACAATTTAATTATATTTTAAATAATTGTATGTCTAGGATAGCTAAAGTATTATTATATTTTATTACAATTTAATAATATGACCCCAGACGATTTGTTATATATTTTTTTTCATTTAAGTTGTTTTCATTGCAGAATTTGCATAACTAGGCCGTAGCTCATACTAAGATAGTCTCCATGTATGGCGATTATTTGTTTTAAATTTGTGATGATTTACGCAGATATAGAATCAAAATAAAACAATACAAATCTGATACAGAATAAAATTGGTAATTAAACCAAAATTAAACATCATTTTATTTAAAAATATCGCAATAGCCCGATCATAAAATTAAATTAAATGTATTAAATTGCTATAAATTGTTAATAAATTAAATTAAACTATTATAGGTTATTCTTTCTTGATTAGTAGAAACTATAGCCAATTGTAAAACAAGTAGATTTTTAATCCTTATTTTTTTATTGTACATTTTATTTTTTACAAGACGAATCCAATACATTGTTTTTCAAATGAATAAATACATACAGTCAAAATTCAATACTTTACCTAAACAAGGTTTAGGTAAGTAACGGCTTTAGAGGAGTAATGAAAAATCATTCAATCATTCTCACGGAATTCCACAAGGATCAATGCTGAGATCAGAATATTATTATTATATTCAAACGACATCGCCAACCATTTAGGATAAGCACACCTCACCACGTTTGCAGATGACACAAGCTTAGTAGCAATCCCTAGAAATTTTCAGACAAGAGAATACAAGCAATATCCTAGAATTAACCCATTTCTGGTGTTTGCACGCAGGTAACAAACTTATCTTTATTCATTATTTTCATGGCTTTTAAAAACACTCAGCACAAGACATATATCAATCAGAACATCGACCAACTGGTCGGTACTTACATAAATTATTTACATTTGTTATTAGTTGTATACCGCGTGAAAATTGTAACACCCGACGTTTCGGCGATGTCGCAACCGCCGTTGTCTAGGTTGTCAGTCTGGCGTTGTTAGTCTGCCCTAGACAACGGCGGTTGAAACATCGCCTAAACGTCGGGTGTTACAATCTTCAAGCGATAAATTCGTTTTCATCTTATTTATAATGTCAAACAACCTCGATTGTCTTTGGATTGTTAGAAGTTTAACAGTTTAAAAAACGACAAACCGCTAATCACGGCTACGTAACGACCAAATTTGGTTGCACATCAGAACACCGTTGACTATGTAACGACCAATATTGGCGGCTTGCACCCGGAGCGCACAGTAATATTATTTTCTAATTCGAACGCATCCTAAAATCCGTACCAAATATCGGCCGCTAGAATAATTGCGCGCGACATTTCGCGGATATTTCTGGTAAAATTCCATTATCAAACATCAATTTTTTTTTGTTTTCGAGAAATCATCAAAATTTTTATTGGTTTTTATGAGCTAATATCTCAATACTTTTGTATGTAAATAGGCAAAAGAAAATATTACCTTTGAAAGAGAATCTAGCAAAGATCACGATAGTATTTACAATTTCTAAATAGGGTTTCTTATTTTTCCGTAAGAAAAGTACAAGTTAGAAATGCCGAGTTTTTTTCACTTTTTAGACTTTCCCATATGTAGTCATAATTATCTAATTGTTTTACAAAATGAGAATATTCTATATACGAAATTTCAATGCGATCATAGAACAGTTATTCTTTTTATGATTGCTATAGAGCTATAGTAGTTCCATAGTTATAGTACTTTTTGTCGAGCGCGGCGATATTGCAAAAAAAAACAATAAATTGCCGCGGTCTGCCATGAAATTACGCCGCTACTCGAAGAGTTGACGATGCTAATAGTCATGGATGTGTTTAGAGAGTAAAATTTTCTTTTATCAATTTAAAAGAAAAAATAATTTCGTATGTATATGTAGTATGTATTTTAACACCCTGTCCTGAGATGAATTAACATCAGTATTAATCAAGTTATTTCACAATCATCTTATATCACATCGCACCTTCTATATCGACACTTTTATAAGGATTCATCAAAACTTTCACAAAACTTCTATCACGATATTTTGTAAATAAACATTATTTTATTGAATATACGTATTGGTTATGCGAGTACATATACAAAGATATTAAATTTGACATCAAACTTTCTCCTAAACCAATTTAAGTATTAAAGAAAACACATTTTGTCTCTATCATAAATAAGATAAAATAAAAAACGAATTTACCACGTGAAGTTTATAACACCCGACATTTCGGCGATCTTGCAACCCCTTTGTCCAGGGTAGACTGATCAGTCTAGTCTACCCTGGACAACGGCGGTCGCAACGTCGCCGAAACATCGGGTGTTTTAAACTTCACGCGGTAAATTCGTTTTTAATCTTAATTATAATGTCAAACAACCGTGACAGTCTTCGATTTCACTTTTTGGTCTCTTGTGTAAAGTTACTTGGGAGTATCTTGACATAGGAGTTTTGTGATATAAGCTATCGTAATAAAGTCTCATGGCATCTAGGTAGCTTTTGAATCGTAGTGAAAATGTCATTCGTTATCGCTTTTCATTTGAAATTCGAATGTGGAAAACAAAAGTGATAGGGATATGACGTCATCTCATGTAATACATTTTCTTGATAGATTGAAAGATGAACCCCAGGTATGTAACTTTTATTGAAACAATTCAAGTGGGGATGAATTCAAATCATAAAAAATATTGAACAGTGTGTGTGGCTTTTTAATTTACTTGGAGTCGGATTAGTTATATATTATCTGTTGCCCGCAGCTTCGCTTCGCGTAAAGTTTTGAATCGATATGTTAATTTAAGTAGGGTGGTGTTTATTTGCCTTTTTAGACGCTACTTTTAGATATATAGTGCAAGACGTCCCCCCTCAGATGCACGCTGCCTATCTCGTAGACGTACGCGTCTTGTTCCTCGCCACGAGTTACTAATGTCACGATTTCATTATAACTACCACCTAAACATTTATAGTAAATAGCTTATTTTATCTCTATTTAACACCCGTGATAGTGAATTAATTTATTTTGATTAGGATTCTTATTTTATTGCTAATATCTTCAACAAAGACTGCCTTCTTATTATTCTTACTGTTTTTGAGACATAGAAGCAGTTATTGTAGCTTAAATATAAAAGTTAGATATATGCTGTCATTAGTTTTTTACAGACCTTCTTAAGGCCGATGTTTTCGTCGTATCTTGTTTTCACATATTTTAAACCGTTTCTTCAGCGCACGTCGATAAACAACTCACCAGTTTATTTTTTTCCGAGTTGATTTTCAAATATCGTGATTTCTTATTAAAAAACCAATATCTATCACAATAAAATATAGCCTACTAGCTGCGCCAAGCGGTTTCACCCGGGTGGTGATGGAAAATTGTGATAATACTACTAATAGAAACATATATAATTATGCAACTCGTGTAACTCCAACGGTTTTTGCGGCGCACCCCAGAATAGCTCGCAGATGGCAATTTTTTTTTCCTACTTACTTGACACTTATCGCTATATTTTGGATAATTCACAATATATCTTTATAAATTATAGCCTATGTGTTATTCTGATGTGTAAGCTATATTATTGTAAAGTTTCATCAAAATCCATTCGGTAGTTTTTGCGTAAAAGAGTAACAAACATCCATACATACATTATTACAATCTTTCGCGTTTATAATACTGCCGTGTTCCAACAAAACCACGCAACCCGGGTTACGTGGTCTTGTCGGAATAAGGCTTATTCAACTCTATTCTTCGAATACTATATAACTGTATTATTACTTTTTCATTATGACGTTTCATTCCCGAGATATACGTGGTGGACAAACCACGTAACCCAATTTTTTTTAAAATTATTATGACTAAAATACGTAAACCACTATTATAGGGTTTTATCGCAATAAATATCGCAGCCCATAGTAGTAGCGTATTACGACTAAACCACGTGCCGCGGCGCGGGCCTCAGCAGCCCGCCGAGGCAATTCAATTACTTTGAATATTCCCACTGTTAGTCAGGCTAATTGGAATATAACCTAACTAAGGTTATATTTTACATGGACAATTGTACCTCGCAAAATAAAAACAAAACGCTGTACTCAGCATTACTAAGAATAGTCAATGACTCGTTGACAGCATTACTAAGAATAGTCAATGAGCGTTGAGGTAGAAACCATCAAAATTACATACTTGGAACCAGGTCATACTTTTATGGCTGCCGACAGCGTTCATGCGTGTATTGCGCGAAAAATCAACACTGCTGGTGATCTGTATGACTACGAAGATTTTCAGATGAAAATAAAAGCTTCTAGGCGCAATTTGGAGGTGCAAAGTCTCCGATATATAGACTTCGTGAAATTTTAAGATGAGATGACAGTCAAGTTCCCTAAGTCATACAACATTTCAAACCTAAAAGTGGTTGAATTTAGAAGAGGTTCTACAAAACTATTCGCTAAGAACGCTTACGAGCAAGCAGAGTTTTTAGAGTTAAATGTATACAAAAAATCTCTGCAGATTAAGCTTCAGAACGCAATCTCCAAAGGCAATGATATCAGTGTTCACACTTTAACAGATCTGGATCACCAGGACTCGTGTTCAGGGATAAATAAGAAAAAAAAGAAGACCTCCTAAAGTTGGCTAAATGTATGCCCGCTTCACGTAGGGAGTTTTTTGAAAACCTCGAAGTTAATGAAAACCTTCCAGATGATTATATGTAGTTTGGAAGGAGGTCGAGAAGTAAAAAAAAATAAACTAAATCTAATCTGTAACTTGTAACTGCATAGTAAGTAAGTAATAATATTATAAATGACTGTATAATATATTATACTTAATAAAAACAATTTATGTATATTTCACATACCTTTCTAAGTGTTTTTATGCAATTTTACTTAATTTTATTGCCTGTCTGCTTATTTTTTTATATTTGGTAATATAAAAAACTCTTACAAAATTTTAATATGAAAATTATATATATATATATATATTAAGTAATCTAAAGACACCTAAGATTTTTTTCCATTGACTACACAGGCTTTAATATCCATAAATAATAAAATAAACTCTAATATTATAATTACAAAACCACGTAACCCAATAATACGTGGTATTGTCATCATAAAGTACACTGTTTGCTATTGAATTTGTGGGAAAAAAGAGATATTTATCATTTAAAAATACTTATACTGAATATAGAGTATTTTTTTGTAGGTAGGATTTGAAGAACTTTAAATGATCTATGATATGAAAAATACCCCAAGAAAATTTATGGTGTAGTTTAGGAATAAAACGGATAGATCTGTTAAAAACTTTAAGTGCGATTATCTCAGTTCAGTGTTTCGCGGGTTACGTGGTATAGTCATAACACGGCAGAATAGTAGTAGGATAGCACTCGTTGATAATGAAGCTTTCCATAAGTGGAAGAATTTTTGAAATCGGATTAATTGTTTCGGAGATACGCCCTACATACAAACTTACAGACATACAAACTTACAAATATCGTATTATTATTATAGATTAAAAATAAATGTGTATCCTTATAGAAGTCATTAAAAACACTTTTCCAAATAACTGAAATTATTACTTTTGATAATTTCACATATGGAAACCCAAAGATTTATCATTTAATTTCGAGTTTATTTGTACGTGACGACTGAAAACTTTCAATGATTTTTCTGTGCGCATTCGTCGAGAAAAATTCCGCTTACTCTCAAGAGCGGAAAATGTTCCGGTGTCATTTTTCATTCGATATGTATCTCTTGTGAAGAAAGTCTCTCGTTTGTCATGTCGCATGAGAGGAAATGCATTGCATATTTTTTCCTCGCATGATATGCCGTCTAATCGTCGCCGCATCTCAATGCAGTAAAAATATGCAGCGATGCTCATACCATTAATTATTGCTAAAGAAGGGGCGATTGCTGTGATTATTTTTTTTTAATTTGATTAGTGAACAGGGGAAAGGAGATTGCGTTTCTTTTTAAAAGGAGTTTAAAGTGCTCTTTCAGTAAAAAAAAAACGACTTTATTTTTTTTACAGACTATAGTAATACTTGGAATTATAAACACTCACCTGTATCGTTCTGGGCAACTCCTGAAAGTTCTCAAAAAAATCACAGGCACACGCGCGTATTTTCGTCTTTCGTAAAATCTTTCAAAATCACAGATTAATATTTTCCCACGGTACAGTGAAGAAATGGAGTGGTCGTATTTCGCCGGTGGCGGTGCGCGCGCGCGGGGGACACGTGTTGCTCGTCGGACTGCCGACCGTCGACTGCGGCGGCGTAAGGTCGACGCTCAGTATAAACGACAGGGCGGGCGGCGACTTTTCCCGCCACTTTCGGGCGGACGCTCTTCCAAATTTGAGTTTCTGGCGGGTCGTGAAATGACGCTTGCGACAGGCGCCGCGACCTTTATGGCACCTCCTGCTCGCAAATGTTCTCTTGATACCGCAATCCAGATTTTTGAATATCAAAACAACGAATATTATGATCTTGGAAGTAGCCAAATCCTTCAACGAATCTGGTTGTGGTTTTAATAGAATTTTTATTGCTGAATTTTATTGCCGATTTTTTATTGCTGAATTGATTTATTTGCTCGTCGCTTCTGAACCACACGCGGGAAGAATGTTTCAATTTGTCAACTAGTTTTGTATAGAAATCATCAGTATCATTATTAAAAATAATAAAAGTGATATACTGTATGTACAAAAAATTTAATTATATCTTCAGAAAAAATATATAATATGAGACAAATGTAAATACATATTAAAAAACTTTATGTAATTACATTTATAAAATCAATTGATTGCAAGCTGCTCAATGTAGAGGTATTTTTTAATTATTATTTTTATTTTGCCATTATATTCAATGTATGTAATAAATTACTGGCAGCAAATATCTGCAATCCCTGTATCTGAGGAGTAGTGTTTTGTGTGTAGTGCGTATTAATGTTATACAAACAAAAAATATCCATTTTTCATTCCTTTTTTTTTCGCTTACGTGAGAATTAAATAAGAAGTTACTATAAAAACGTACCCAACAAATATTAAACTTGTAAATCATTAGAGAAATTAAGATATGATTTGTTATGAATGATGATTAGGAGTTATTAATCTCACGATTTTACGACACTTAGTTTTCTATTATAGCATTAATAGTATCGGCAATATAAAGTATTCAATCTTTAAAAAGAACGGAAAATGTCGAAAAGCAACATAAGCAGAAGTTGTACATTTATTTACTTTTTAAGTGTTCAGTATTAAAGGATTTATGATTTTAAAATAGCGGTCATTTTGATACCAAATAACGGATATCACTCATCAGCTTTTATATCCCGGCATTGGGATGAGCTATTTTTGTATGTAATTTATCCTAATTGATCATCTAGTTCTGAGATGCAATAGCTACAGAGAGACACACAGACACACGCATTTTTAGAGAGAAATATTCCAGAAAATATTTTTGTTTTTCAAGAATCTCAAAACGTGAAAATCCGATTGATACCCTAATTCTAAATTTTTCTCTAAAACACCACTATATCCTGATAAAGAAAACTAAAATTCTATTTTTTATTAATTGGTACGGCTGGCTTATCGATACGTACAGGTACAATTACAGGTAAGTTATAATACCTACTTATTATTGATTATTATTGTTTTTTTTTATTTAAAGATTTATACTTTTTTATTTTTTAATTTTTGGATTTGGTATTTCTATTTTTGATATTTCTAAATGATCTTTTTAATATTTAGACAATGTAATGGTTGATTTTGTATAGTTTATTGACTTTCAGATTTCTAACGTGATTTCATTTTATTTTTGCCAGATATATGATATGTTTAAAATATGAATAATTTAAAAAAATGTATCTATTAATTGTAAGTTCTATACCCTTACCGGGTTTTTTCGAATAAATAAACTTTGAACTTTGAACTTTTACATAAAATGATAATTACTAAATTATAAATTACTTTTAAAATGGAAAGGTGTAGGGGAGGGGGAGGTAGTGGTCACCTATGATTTTGAAAAAAAAGGGTTTTTCAATAACGCCTTGAAAAAGAAACGAAGCTGCATGATGGATAAAGCGCGGAAGCTACCTACAAAGCCGACCAGAATGGACGATAAATGAGAAGGTGACAAAAGAATTCTGATGTAATTGGTTTTGCTATGGCGTTGTTCTGACTTGATCTGATAAAGGCCTTTGAAGTCATTGAAGTGATCAGAAGTCTAACACATTGAATGCCAACTGCGCAATAGTGCGTATTTAGCAGATGGTTTGGGTTTCGACTACGTAATTCTCCGGCGCGTTTAAATTTAATTAAAGTAGCTGTGTGTCAGCGTCTAGAGTAAGACATATTATTAATAGTTGGCACCTCGGCATTCAATGGGTTAAAGTAAGTCTTTAAGAAGAGAGATTGTAGGTACCATAATTTCCTCGACATATCTCGACATAGATCGGGTAATCTGCTAATGGCATAAATGTCAATTAATGACACTTCTACTAATATCAAAATCATTAGAGGGGCCACTTTGACCAATCAGCCGCAATCGTTGCAACTAACTCGCACCTATTTGCGCAAATCGAAATGCCAAATTTTAATTTAATTAAACGCGTAGCACTCGAATAATGTCCTTGAGAGTAACGCGGGATGGCAAAAGCGCATTATTTTAAAATAAATTTAAAAGAAAGATTCTCATGCTTAAATCATCATTAAGGAATAGGTCAACGTTAGTTTGCTTCAAAATTAAATAAGAGTGTAAGCGAGGCACGGTGACCTGACCTGAATTTTCAGTTGCCGAATCTATGGCTGCGACTTGCAAAAATCGTAGAATTCGAGCTGTACCCGAGGCTCCGCCCGTTTCAATTTCATTGATTACATACCTAACATTAAATTTAGTCAAAAGTATTACAACTTTATTAATACTAAATGCTTCGCTCCCTTCGTACGTTTGAAGTCCCCCGTGTAAGCTCTAATTTCACCCAAAAGTATATCATGCACCGCTTGATGCACATACGCCGGTCGATTTCAAGAAATCGACATATTTCACATGAGACAAACTAAATTCAATAAGGCTGTTCATAGCTCACATGGCGACTACGGAATTGGTATATAATATATGTACATATATGAAAAGTTTGCAAACGAACAGATCAAAAATAAAACATAGCAATGGACTATAATTTAAATGCCTATATCCTATCCTATCATATATTCCATTCCTCTCCTTTCCTATACTAGTAATAGTTCTTTAGTCATTTATTTAATTCATTTAAATATTGATAATTATCGTATAAGAAAATTATGTGAGACTACATACAGTAGGAAAGAATTAATAGACCAAGGAAATATTCTTCTTCATAAAGTGCTATTTTTTATCGGAGGTCGGCGGTTATTATGGCCACTTGGGCCCGTGAGGTTGCGGCGCGGAACAACTCTGTGGTGCTTGAATTGAACCATTCAACGAGGTTTTGTAGCCAGTGGGTTCTTCGGCCAGGTCTTCGGCGGCCTTTTGTCTTTCGTTGCAGGATTAATTGGAGATGCTATTTGGTACCACGAATTATGTGGCCCATGTATTGTAATTTCCTTCACTATATGGTCTTCAGTAATTCCAATCCTTTGTGCATTCTTCGCAGCACCATCTAATTTGTGAATAGAAACATTGTGGTAAGATTAACATAGCGCTGTATGTTTTCCGAAGATCAAATAAATAAATATAATGTTATATGAAACACAGCAACGGATTTTAATATAAATGCCTATTTCCTGTCCTATCATATATTCCATCCCTCTCCTTTTCTATACTAGTAGTAATTTAATTTGTTAGTAATTGATTTAATTCAATTAAATCTTAATAATTATTGTATTACAAAATTATGTAAGACTACATACAATAGGAAACCATTAATAGACCAAAGAAACATTGTAGTACGTTAATTAATCACAATTAATATAGCGCTGTATGTTTCCCGAAGATCAAATAAATTAATTAATTTAATTTCCCTGTAATGTTATAAAGAACTAAATCCAAAGCTACTAAACAGTTGTTTTAAAGAACTAAATATAAAGTTACTTACTTCGTTTGAAAAACTTTATTTCCCACAAAATAGTTTTTTTACTGCGTTCACAATACCTTTCCTTGAGACGGGAATATAACAAATAAAGAAAACAAAAATAAAAGCTGAGTTTACACAGAAAATAAAAAAATAAACTTAGAGAAAAGATAATTTCATTATCGCCAACCAATTTGTTTGAGTAAGAAATTTAACGATTCTATTATTTTGAATTTCAAATATATTATAATATAATTTAACATTAAAAAAAATACTATCAATAACACTGAAAACTTACAATAACCCTAAAAATTAAACTATTCGCACCAATCAGCCGGATCCAGATCCCTAAGAAACATGGATGGATGTTCGCCTTCTAAGTCGAGCATGAGTATAGTTTCTGGGTCTAGGAGTCAGAACCAGCCTGCGTCAGAATTAGTATCAACCTGCGAAAAATGATACTGCTATTATAATAAAGTAATTAAATAATGCTTGCTTATTTTATTTAATCAACACCAGGTTCAACATAAGGTCACGGGTATACAGGTCAAAACGAAATTCTAAAAAATCGCTCTAAAAATGAAGTCTAACGCAAGTCGTGAGACATTGGGTTTCTGGGCGTTTCTAGACTAATTTGACATTCCTGGATCCAAATCTGCACGGTGCTAAGTCAGATGTTGCCTCCTACGCTAAGAATTGAGATTTTACCCCCTAAGCTCAGAACAAATCGATAACCGGAAGTGTTGTTTTCAAGATGACGGCGGAAGTAAGAACCGGAATTTTGCTGTATTTCCACCCTCTGTGCTGTAAAATGAACTTTTGAACATATTGGATGGATTGTTAATGTCGCCGAATAAAAGGCAAAGATACGCGGAGATATCGAGATACGGGAAGTAGTTACATCAGGATCTCGGTAACAGGAAGTAGACATATTTTGGTGCTATAGCAGTTTCATCTTCTATATTTAGTGCTAGCTAAGTAGCAACGTCTATAGTGCCATGTTATGTGTTTTTCGAGTTGCCAATCAACATATTCAGGATATCAGTGGACCGGAAGTCGTTAACCCTGGATACTAGCAACTGGTTTACATTATTACACACTGTGAATGTGATGTGAAATGTGATGTGCGGTAGACGGATTTCTCGTAAAGGAAAAAAAACGTTTCGTTGGAACCAAATTTAATTGAAATCTTTAAAAATGCACAGTAGTGATATTACAGTGTGTACACTGTAATATTATAAATTGACACCTACAAATATTAGGAAATGTGACTTATGTAACCAAAATCAACGCAAATTAGAGAAATCATGAAAACGACAGAAAATCTCTATACTTACCACGGTTTCAGTCCACTTTGAGTTACAAGTTTTAAAAAAAACCATTTTGGCAAATACCCCCTAAAACCCCGGCACGAAAACGTGCACGGCTTTTAGTATATATGCGAAAGTTGCAGGCATTAGTAGCACATCCGGATTTGAAACCACATAACACAATAATTGCTTTGATTGTGGTGAGGATAGGAAGAGGCTTGTTTTTTCAATCTTCCAGACACAATCTGTAGGGGTTGGCAATTTCAGGGGGCCAATATAAACACTCTTCCAGACTAATGTTCGGTAGTGATCTCATCGAAGTTGGAGCTGCATTGTATCTGCTGTCGGAGGCATTGCATTGGCTGCTGTTCTGCGCGATAAGAGGGCGTAAAGCGTGGTTTTTGAGTCACTTTTAAATTAGTCAAATTAGTCTAAAAAACGCCCAGAAACCAAATTTATTTTATTTATTTATTTATTTATTTAAGAATTAATTACTATAAAACATTGATTGGCTTACAAAAATAACAGGAACCGAATGGCAAAACCTTAACCTTTTGCTTATTTGATTCTGTCACTTAACTGGGACTAGCCCGTTCTAGGGTGGACAGGACTCTAATATTACAATCAAGTTTGCTTGATTGCTTGATTGATTGATATGCTTGATTACTTGATTGCGTCACACGGCGATTTATATTAAAGACGCTGCTTTATCCTTATATAAGAGCAAGGGGTTGCGGAATGATTTTCGGGAGGACAAAACGATTCTAACAATATGGCACACTTCTAAATTGGATCAAGCGTTTTATTTATTGATTGATTTATTTATTTAAGAATTATATACTGTAAATCATTGATTTTGCTAACAATGCTAACAGGAACCGAATGGCAAAACCGTAAACGTTTGCTTATTTGATTGTGTCACCCAACTGGGACTAGCCCGTTCTAGGCTGGACAGAACTCTAATATTACAAAAATATATGTAAAAGTTTTAGTAAACGTTAATTAAACTAAATTGCCCTAAAACGTGATCCTCAAAAAAAAATATTATAAAAATTATATAATAAATAAAATACAAATCCATTATATAATCGACGTTTAATGAATATAGCATTCGATTAAATAGAGAATGACAAACAGAGCAGTCTTAAAACTACAATAAAGAGGAAAAATAAAGTTATAAGTTTAGAAGTTATGGTGGAATAAAGAAACGAAAAATACTTAGATGAATCCTGAACACATAACACTCCGTTTTTGGGCAGTCGTGTATTAACACGGAATGAGATAAAAGTCTTGTGTCGCGTCTGCCGGTGCCTATTTTGCCTTTAGGTTAATCCGGCACTGCTCGATTCTATTAATCAATCAAAAGCTGACGCCATATTCTCCATACATGGACAATCAAAATAGCAATAAGCGTCAATCATACGAAAGTATATGTTCGCCAAAATGGTGTAGTTATCAATTGGAATGTACATAATATCTTTTTGAATCGGCGACCTTTCGATCGTAAATGGGGTCTCGCAGATGTCTGTTTATGTAGAGAAGGTTACATCTGCTCGCTGTCACCGTCCACAACTTAGTATTGTTAAACGGTCGTTTAGCCATGTCAATGTGAGTTGCATCGATGGATGAGACTAAATAATCCGTACGACACGACTCGGACTAACTGTTCTATTATCAGTGACGCAAACGAAAAACTACACGATACAAAACATTTAAATATCCTGAAAAGGGATATTCTTCAGAATCTTAAAAATTATATTTTTGTATATTAGATATTGTATTTCAGATCTAGCTGTCGCATAGGCGCTGTGCACGAGCAACGGCAAAATGTTACATGTAATCGACACGATGCTTGTTTAACCGACTTAAGGTACCTAATGATAATCTCCTCCTTTAAAAATGAGGAGGTTATCAATTCGGTTGTATCATTTTTTTTAATGTGAGTTACCTCAGAACTCCGTCATTTATGAACCGATTTGGAAAATTCTATTTTTATTTTATAGGATTTTTGATAAAAATGCTTCCAGATTGGTCGCATTTTTATCAAAAACCTGTTGTGATGATGTGATTATTAATTTTTTTTTTATTTTATTCTGGAACTAAACAGAACTACATACAATGCAATAAAAACCTATTTAAAAGTGACAAAAATCCATTAATGTGATTCCGAATATAAAGTATACAAAATGAACGCAATATAATTTTATATTATTTCCGCTTGAGAATGGGGGGAATCAGGATAAGAAGTGAGGTGAAAGGAAGAGACAAAATCGATAAAAATATATTATGTATGTATATAAATATATTTATATTTAATTTTAGGTATGATATATAATTATTATAATGAATATACTTGAGATAAAATTATGTCCTTGAACTAAATTAAATGAAATATAATATGTAGGTATAAATGTTTCGTGATCATCTAGATAGACTCTAGATTTTTTTTATTGAGTTCTTATAAGAGGTGTTTGATGAGTGTAATATGTCCACGCTTAAAAAGCATGTATTATAACTATGACACGCTCTGTATAGAAATGCATTTTAAGATGCGTTGGTTTTCACCACAGGGAGATGAAATAGTCGATGCGATCGAACAGGGCGGGGAAGAACATAAAATTCATTGCGCTCCAAAATCGCGTTCCACGAGGAATTGAGGGAACTCCTAAAATATTACCATATGAATCTGAAAATGTACATGTTGGTTCAGTTCCGATGACAATGCATTTTTTTTTATGGTAAGCATGACCTGATTGGCTGGGTTGGCTCCTCAACAGTCAACAGCGCAGACCCGAAATTTTGTAAACGCGTTCATTTTTGATAGCCCGTTCTAACTTTCACCATGACACGGCTGCTGAACCCAGGGTTGGCTCCCTGCGAGGGGACTCCTCAACGGTCAACAGCACAGACACGAAATTTTGTATACGCATTAAATTATGGCAGCCCGTTCTATGGGCTATGAAAACCATGAAAGTCGGTTGTTTTTTGTTAATATTTTGTATGTATTTCAGTGTTTTACTTTATATATCAAGCCGCAATATCAAGTTTTCAAGCAATCAATATTGATGTCAATTTTAGATTTTCTACCCAATCTTAGGTCGACTTTTAGACGAAAGGGTAAAACTTTTCAAGCAGCTATAATAATAAAAATTATCAAGATTGTGACAGATTTTCAAAAAAAGAACTACAATGCATATTTTGCTTTTTACACAACTGCACAAAAAAATCGTTTGTGTAACACCAAGACTTTCCCGGCAAGTAGCCAAGAACTAATTTCACCTGAATAACAATTTTATGAAATAAGAAAATCGATGAGCGCCCTCTCTCGGCTGGCGGAGGAACCCAGCTGGGTTTCATTACGACGCCAACAGATATCGGATTATCGCCAAATGTATGTCGGAATATAAATATTATTAGTGTAGCTTCTATATGAAATATTCCAAACACAATTTCACAATGCGACTGAGGCCCAACAAGGCATCTGTGTATCAAATTTTAAGTCTCTAAGTCAAATATTTCGAGATTATAATATGAGACCGATTTTAACCACTTTTTAACTATTGCCATGACCAAATGATACCTGCATGCCAGGCGTTATCAGAAAGAAATACACAAAGTTACACAGACATACAGACAGACAGACAAACACATAGACAGACCTCCATCTGGAAATGGTCTTAATCGTCTCGGAGGCCTGAAAATGAATATTCCGTCTTCATCACGTTTAAAAAAATGCGCGTTCAAAATACTTTTCCTCCTCGTCGGTTGGTATGCCGGAAAAGTAAAAAAATCAGCTGTGTCACCCCAAGACATTCCCGGCAAGTAGCCAGGGAGTTATTTCATCTCAATAATTATTTCATAAATAAAGTCGTTAAGCAGTTAGCGAAAATTTCTATTACTATACGACGTAACGGAATAAAATTTGAATTTCAGACGCTCGTAAACTCTTTCAATTTTAAATTCAAATTGCAAATGCAGGTCGCCGCGAGCCTTCAAATTCGAATTTAAAACAAGCCACGCTACGCAAGCGCCGGCGTTTTTAAGAGCCTTAGTATTTAATTAATATATGGCGAACTTTAAATATTATGTGTTTCACTTGGATCCGTCCATAATTGATTGTAATATTAGAGTCCTGTCCACCTTATAACGAGCTAGTCCCAGTTGGGTGACAGAATCAAATAAGCAAAAGGTTAAGTTTTTCCATTCGGTTCCTTTTATTTTTGTAAGCAAAGTCAATGTTTTATAGTAATTAATTCTTGAATAATAAAATAAATAAATACTAATGTATATTGTTGGTTTATACAATAAAGGCGACTTTTTTGGCATATAATTACATAAATGGCATAAATACGGAAAAACCACTAGCATTCCAGCGATTAAACTAATTCTTACTAATGTATTAAGCTAGAGCAGAAAATACAACCATAGTCGCTATAACTACCAGGGTGGTGGATGAATTGGTTTCTATCTCCATCCACTTCGTTGTTTTTTTTTTTGTTTAAAAATGCTAATTATATCTAAACCCAACTAGGTTATATTATTAATCGAAAATCTTATTATTATACTTCCAAGTGAGATCGGGAGAAGATATATAGGCCTTGATTCAAATGAAAGTAACATCCGATATCATCTAAACTACATATAACCACTAGATTATTTACACCACCTACAATAAGTGTAATAATAAACAGTTATTATTTAAAATTACCGAGCGTGAAAAATTACAATCGCCAGTGCATATCTGGCAGTCACCACCATCGCATCACTCATAAATCACTATCACTGCATTTATTGCACTGCACAATCACTACATTTCTGGAGCTAATGGGTCCTGTCGCAGTTAGACCACTAAGACCCATGCGTTTAGGGTCGGTCAAACTCAAAGGTAACACCTATCCGGCGGCCTCCACGCAGAAGTGCGAGCCCGGGTAGGACTCTGGCCTACGGGCCAGTTTCCCTTAG
This sequence comes from Micropterix aruncella, assembly GCA_944548615.1. Taxonomy (NCBI): domain Eukaryota; kingdom Metazoa; phylum Arthropoda; class Insecta; order Lepidoptera; family Micropterigidae; genus Micropterix; species Micropterix aruncella. The sequence goes on along the minus strand of OX155962.1, from coordinate 20,446,594 downwards.
GAGTCAATCTGATTGCAGCTGGAAGTAAGAGCGCGAGGGTCGGCCCGCTGGTTGATTAACCTGGTTATCTCGCTGAAAGGCGTTGGCTTCTTACGGGCGAGTGGCTGAGAGTGTACTATACTGACAGAGAACTATAGCTGACAGAGAACTAGACAGTGTACTGTTTTCGTCCCAGGTCTTCTACGCTCACTTCACGGGAGATAAAAAGATCTAATATCGTTAAAACTTTCTGAGGTTTCCTGGGTCTTCCTGAGGTAACGGGCGAACCCGTCACCTCAGGAAGTTTAAACGAAATTCAATCGTTCTGTCTCCCATGAGGTGAGCCCAGAAGACTTAGGCAGACAAAACAGTCCACCGTCAAGTTCCGCCACATGCCCGTAAGAAGCCAATGCCTTACCGCGAGATAGCTAGATAAGTCACCCAGTGGGCTGACACTCGCGCCCTTACTGCTAGTTGCAACCAGATTACTTCAGTCTCCCGACTAATAACGGGTTCGAGGTCGCTTACGCGGTCCTCTCCCATGTGTAGCGGTGAAAAGGTGTGTACTGAATCTATCGCGGACCAGGGCATCCTTTGCCCGGCGTATTCACCCGGAAACGGGTGGCCGAATGGTCGTTTCAAGATCAGTTGCTATAAGGTTAACAACCACCTCCGCTCTAAAGGAAACATTATTATCTATTGATAAATTCGTTGAGATGCAATATAAAACATAAACATGTAAATTGTTACAAATACATATATAACAAGTTTTAAATAAGCATTAAATAGTACACGCATAAAGAATTTAAAATAAAACAGGATACATAAAACAGGATACATTTGCTCTCATTTTAAAGAGATGTGGGTTCGCAGGTCGAGGTCGATGCTGAAAGATCGAGGTCTGATGCTGTCGAACAGAGCGCATTTATGTGCCGTAAGGCACACGTAAGCAGCATCCACCGACCTTTAACGTATGGCTGGTTGGGAGAGATTGCCCTATAACAATAAACCAACCCATTGTGAAATTTCAAAATAAAGAGTATAAACAAGCAAACAAACCAACTTATGTTGGTCGCCAGGACGGCGTCGCCAATAGGGCATGAATGCATTATCCGGAACAGAGAGACAAAACTTCGCTAGCACGCTAAGATTTACAACTCTGCCCTGTATCAGCCTAAAAACTTAGGACATGGTGAGCATTCTGCCTAGTAAACATTTAGTATAATTAAGTAAGGATAATATCCATATTGCATGGAATGTACGAAACGTAAGGAACATTTTTCGATGTTTTCCAACATAGTGATATTTTGTTGACACAATTTCTAGTTTAAAGCACGCCATCTATATGCTCTTATAACCTCTCATGTATTCCATTTGTCTATGCCAATACGTTCAAATGGCTCGTTATAATAAACGATATGCACTTTTCTTTCTTTGGTTGGTACATTCACACATACATGATTTTCTTTAATGTAGTTATGTATATATATTTTATCAGCGTATCTTCAACTTTGTCCATTATAAAGAACAACGCATGAATAACCGAACTAACTTTTGCGCGGCTCTTCTTTCCCCATAAGAATTAATTGTTTTCGCGTGTCACTTCGTTATCCATGTGTCAATCTTGTGTCGTTCATTACCCCACTGCATATTTCAAATGTTGTGCGCGAGTTTATGAATGATGACACGTTTCGCAACCGGAGGCTCAAATGTCTTCAGCTATTTTTTCTTTAGGCTCCTCAGTAATTAATTACTTCGTCAGGCAGATATATGGAGGAGAGAGCGATCTAGTTCACTTGCATTCACGCGCATGCGTCGTGGTGATAGGAGGCCAAACGGCGGAAATCTGAACGTTTCAGAAATTTCGAAGCATTTTGATGGGGTTTTTCTATGAATTGGTAATGATTGCATTACAAAAAAATCGGTTGTGTCACCCCAAGACTCTCCTGACTAGTATCCGGGGAGGTGCGAAAAAACGAACGATGTAATCAAGGTTCCCCAAATTTGTATGGCAGGTACCCCAAACGTTGGTCGTAAGTACCCCAAAAACTAATAGGTTCTTCCGATGGTTAACAGAAGCTTCTATGCCAAATTTTAACTTAGACAGATTAAGCGTCTGGGCGCTGTCGCGGAAACAATGTTTTCGCCGGGAACCCCAAATTTTTATGGGAGGTACCACAACCGTAGGGCGTAGGGACTCCAAAAACTAATGGGTTCCTCCGACGGTTAACAGAAGCTTATATACCAAATTTCAGCTCAATCCGATTAAGCGTCTGGGCGCTATCGTGGAAGAATACATACATACAGACATACAGACATACAGACATACATACAGACAGAGATCGGTCTGGAAATAGTCTCAATCGTCTCAGGGAGTCTCAAAATATATATTCCCATCTTCATCTCAAAATTTTTTTTTAGCGCGATCACAATACTTTCCTTTCCGATAGGTCATCAGGAAAGTAAAATGTTAATTCCTCCAAGGCACTGGATGATATTGGGAGACTGCTTATTTGGGGCTAATTTAAGAACAATCAAAACCGAGAAATCAAGCAATAAAACCTGGCAAGTACAGTGGGTGGCAATTTTCATAGGGTCAATTAATGTTGGTACTAATTGCTCACATTTCAATACTGTGATATTTTTTTAGTATTTTTGGTTACGTATTGAATTATGCTATGTACTTAAACAACACTAATAAATTCATTTAAGATATCAAAATCAAAATTGAAATAGATATCAAAAGAATCAGATCTTACCGCGTAAAATATTCAAATTGTTCACTTTTCTCTGGAATTACATATTTTGTCATCACGATAAGATCCATTTCTCATAATGACAAGATCAATTAACTACGATAGATTGTGAATATTTATTTATTTTGATGTTTTTATTTCACCATTTTACAGTCAAATTTTTTTACTTCATTTAAAGTTTTCCAGAAATATTCCGGGCAATTTTTTTTAACATATTTGTTGATTGTTCTTTTGTAAAAATATTTTTTTGTATAGATAAAATAGGTTTTAATCGTTTTTTATTGTCAATATTACTAAATCGATATAAAATTAATTTGAACATGTCTGATAAGATCCAGAATGTGCTTTTTTCTTAAAGAAGGGGACGGGAAATGTCCAAATTGATTGGCATCATGATTACGAATACCGGATATTACCGAAACAATTCCTCCGTGCCAAGAAAAATTTTGAATGTCCTTGGTTTATGTAGTAACTTCTATTTCTTATGGTGGTTATAATGAATTTATTATTTATATTTCGGTACAAAATACCAATATAATAATTTAAAACACTAACAAAATAATCATCATTTAGGAGAGGTTTTGGAAAACAGCAAATTAGTACCACATATCAGTGTCCCTATTATGGCCACCGGCTGTTTGTAATCGATAGGTTTTAAGTGTTAATGTTTTGTGAATTTTCTTTGTATTCTACGTTATTAATTTATATTCAAAGATATAAAAAATATATTCACATATTATTGTTTCGTATTCCGTTTCTTCTCAGCATCTAATTCGGGTTTATCTAGGTCTAAACTGCACTGACATGAAAATTACGACGGCGCAGGTGCTGCTAAATATTCGACATTATTTGGTAATTCGTATCCACAAACTTTATATTTTGAATTTTAGATGGATTTTGTTGCAATTTTGCACTAAGGAAACGAGACGTACAGAGAAATGCCGAAAGAAAATGGTGAAGTAGGTGGCACGAGGACCACGCAAAGCTGTCAAATTTAGCATCGATTAGGAACATCATAGAAGAAACTGGAAACTCCAGGCATTGGCCGCTGAAATACTAATACTACCGAACGGTGGTTTTTCCGTTGCGACAACTCGCGGGCGGCCGATCTCCGTATTTATGCAATTATGTAATTATATGCGAAGAAAATCGCCTGTATTATACATACATTAGTATAGGTGCACTAACACCCCCTAAAAAATTTTTTCGAGGGTTGAAAATATGCCGCCGTGAGTTTCATTCCCATTGCTAACTTTGTAAGGGTTAAGACCTGTTTATAAATTTTAGGAAATTTAATACCAATATAATAGAAATGATCCTCAACTTCTTAAATTTCAGAATGATCTAAGATTGAGCCTGCGAGAAATGGAATACAAGCTATTATATCTAGATTTGCATGTAATAGAGGTCATGAACTGTCCTCTGAATAGCACCAGCGAGCAAAGTTACTGAGGGTCTGAGTTAAGTAACACTACAGCATCTCTGGTGCTTCAAAAATATATGCATATAAAGCTTTTTAATATTATTTTCCAAGCAGAGAAGAGAGATAGTATATTATAATTATAGAATAATAGATTAATACAGAGTTAGATATTGTGTTGCAAAAAAACTCACCATAAACTTTTATTTTTAGATACCATGAGTTGTGCGAGCGAGCGCCGCCCGGTCCTACATACCCCGACTCACCTTCTCAATTTGCTGCACAAATAGCTGGCTTCAGTTTATCTGAGGGAAATGTACGTTGCACTAACTTCACTTGGATTATATCCGCGATCAAAGGGCGATAGCCTTCTCGCTATCCCGTTACACCACTCATGACTCTATTCAATTTCATTTGTACTACAGTACACGCAGCAAGGCTGTGGAATATGCACCCGCCTAGCATTAGAAGTACCTCCCCTCCCTCCTCAATCGCAGTATTTAGGAAGAGTCCGAAAATACACTATCTTTCAACTTAAATGTGATAGAACTCTAACCTTTTCCTAATTTCTTCCTAACCTTTGTTCAGGGTTGATGTGGGATTTTACGTATACTATTATAATTTCTAGCGATGTTTGACTTTCTTTGTAAAGAAAATACGTTAAATTTGATTTTAATTTTAATATACTTAGGGTGTAATTTGTTTTCGAAAATGTGTTTCGGTTATGTATAAATTGCCGTTTTATGTAAATTAGTTGGCTGTAAGAGAATGTCATGTGTCTCGCCTATTGTTTGAGAGAGATATGCACACGTTTATCATTAGATATACCTCCCGCCCCCCTTCCTCCGCCCCCCGTCAATGGAAGTGTTTAAAAAGTATCTGAAAATACCCCACCTGTTGCGCCCGTTGCCCAACATATGCAGTGCCCTGTGGCACGGACCGACCCAGCGCTGTGTGGACCCAGGACTGTAAAAAGAGGTCCACCGCTTGGTCGCCGCTTGCCCCGTAACGGGCGGCCACGACACCTGCTGCAAGCCTCGATACGCCTCAGTCTGTCTATTACCACCGTTTTACTCCCCGTCCCCTGCACCAATAAAACACGCCTTCCCTTTCAAGTGCCAACACGGCATATTATTTTTTCGATTATTTTAGAGTCTAGGCATCTTAACCTAGATACAAGGTATATACATTAAATCTTACAACCAGTATATAACACTTAACCTAGGTACATACACAATGTTATGAACATCTTTATTGTACAGTAATATAACCAACGTACATAAAATACAATAAACCTTATAATCTACGTACATAAAATACAATAAATCTTATAATCTAAATGTCTTTATCTTGTTCTTCCCGGGCAGCGGGTCGAACAAGATCTCTCGTGGTCCGTTGTCGTGCGGCGTCTGTGCGCCTGCGTGCTCCTGAGTGCGCCTGCGTGCGCCTGAGTACGCCCGTGTGTGTCTGCGTGTGCCTGACTGCGCCTGGGTGCGCGCTCGTCTGTGCTGCGTCCGCCTGTGCTGCGTCCGCCTGTGCTGCGTCCGCCTGTGCCGCGTTCGCCTGACTGCGCCTATGTGCGCCCGTCTGCGACCGCGTGCGTCCGACTGCGCCTATGTGCGCCCGTCTGACCGCGTGCGTCTGACTGCGCCTGTGTGCGCCGTCTGACCGCGTGTGCGCCGCGTGGGTGCCGCGTGTGCGCCGCGTGGGTGCCGCGTGTGCGCCGATGCGCACCAGACTGCGCCTTTGTGCGCCCGTCTGCGCCCGCGTGTGTCTGACTGCGCCTGTGTGCGCCGTCTGACGGCGTGTGCGCCGCGTGGGTGCCGCGTGTGCGCCGATGCGCACCAGACTGCGCCCGTCTGCGCCCGCGTGCGTCCGACTGCGCCTGTGTGCGCCGTCTGACCGCGTGTGCGCCGCGTGTACCCGACTCTCCGAAGGTCCCAACTTGGACCGGCGCTCGAACTCCACGACTGGAGTGAGCGTCCCCGTCGACCGTAAATCGCGAGTCGGACCGTAATTCCCGACTCGGACCGACACTCAACTCCCCGAATAGGAGAGAGTGTCTCGTCGACCGTAGTGTCCTTTACTTGGACCGCGCTCAATACTGCACGGTGCAGTAGAGCCGCTCGCGACTGGCTTCCAGACTGCAAGGGCAGCGGAGCGGTTCCAGGTCGCGGTCCTAGTAGTCGTTGGGGGTTCCTTCCTTCCTTCCTTCCTAGTCGGTTGACTGTTTCCTGTGGAACTGAGAGAGCGAGTGATTTGGTATGGCCCAGGGGCCCATATTTGTACTCACTTCCGCGGTTCTCGCCGTGCACCTGCTGTGCACCTGCTTTCGTGTCCACCAATGACACGCCGCGGACAGCTTTCCGTGAAAGGTGGGAGTCTTCCCTTTTCATATCGCCCTCTCGCACTCTCCTAGGAGAAAAGCTATCTCCTCTCCTCTAAAAGCCGTTACGGTACGCTCCGTGTTTGTCCAGACTTCAGGGCCGACCAACCGTTTCTGGTTGGCAGCTACTGGCTCGTTAGAGCGCATTCCTGATTGGTCGGCAACCAACCAATCAGAGAATGGCTCAAAACCCATCCTTTCCTTTGGAGTGGATTCTTCGGGTTCCAAACATCATCAGAGTCTGGCCCGGTACCTCACGTATACGTTCCCGTTATTTTCGCGTCTGCGAGTATCTTCATAATCGGCTGAGGGCAGTTTTTCGGCCACGTAAACTTGAATCGATGATTCCTGTGTTTCTGTTTACTTACCGGTGGTCGGTGGTGATGGTGCCTTGTTTTCTACTCCCCTTTAACAGTTTTTCATTATTTTTGGGAGTAGAAAATACCACGTGTTTTCTCTCGTGTTTCACGGTTTCTTACTATAAACTCGTGAATTTTCACGGCAGGTCGTAAGAGGGGTGCTGTTTGCATATACCTCGACTCTTATACAACTGTTTCGGGCAGTATTTCCCGCTTTCATTTCCGGTTTGACGAGTTCAAAACTGTCCGTTTTCGGCACCAAAGTTCGTCTCCTAGCTATGTTAGAGCGGGCGGTCGTAGGGAGTCTCGCTCGCTCGATCCCCTTGTGGGAGCGGGCGGCCGTAGGCTTTCTCGCTCACTCGATCTCCGCGAAGCGGCGCCTGCGATGTCTATAAAGGTAACCCGAGGCGATTTTGCCATTTTTCGATTTTCGGACAGGTAGCCTCTGCACCGATTACGCAGAGAGAGTAACAACACACAAAATGCATTTTCTGTATTCAAGACGAAAATTCTTAGACAGCATTTTCTTATATAAAATTATTCATAACCACATCAACTCTGCACCCCTTTTGGAAAAAATTCTTTTTAAAATCCCGCGGTCTTCCTCCTCACGTTCAAAAGATACTTTCTATATTCCCTCTTTTCATTCAAACTACGCAAAAAATACCTTCTTCAGACGCTCTTGCATGTGTTATAATAAAGTTTTGAACGACATAGATATATTCTCAGTGTCATTAATTACTTTTAGGAAACAATTGAGTGATTTGTTGTTGCATTAGTTTTAGTTTACAGTTAATAATTTAGGTAGGGTACTCGTACTAAATGAAAACAGTTCGATCCGACTAGACATTTATATTGTTGTGGCTACATTTACAAGTTTTGTTAAAATTAATGGTAATGTAGGTCTATTTGTTTAAGTGTATTTGTAAAAACATTTGTTTATGACTGTTTTTTACCTAAATAAAAAAATAAAAAAAAATAAAAAATATTTTCTCGTAAAAATGAGTTTTCTGCAAATATCTTATGCTTCCTCGGGCCCCCTCATAGCGGCCGTAAATCATCTATTTTACGGCCGGCGACGTCGCTACTGACGGCGTCGCAACACCACCTTTCAACTTAAACGTGGTAAAACTCTAACCTTTCCCTTATTTCTTCCTAACCTTTGTCCAGGGTAGATGTTGAATTTACATATACTATTTAATTTTTAGCGCTGTTTCACTTTCTTTTTAAAGTAAATACGTTAAATTTGATTTTAGTTTTAATATACTTAGTGTGCAATTTGTTTTCGCAAATGTATTTCGCAAATGTATAAATTGCCTTTTCTTGTAAATAAGTTGACTGTAAGAGAATGTCTCGACTCGCCTATTGTTTAAGAACAATAAATATTTCAATATTATTAGTATTATTTATGTATGTATGTATTATTTTCCTAATTTATGGCCTATATGTAAATTCAACATTGTTAAAAAGAGCAAAGCGCTATACAAACTCTAGCACTGACTATTCCACAAATAAATCCCCAAGTATTTCCTTATATGGTGTACAGGATAGACCCTAAACAACGGCGGTTGCAACATCGCCGAAACATCGGGTGTTACAAACTTCACGAGGTAAATTCGTTTTTATCTTATTTATAATGTCAAACAATCGTGATCTTCGATTTCAAATTTCCTTATAAATTGTATGAGTATATAATTAGCAATACAAAACACTCGCTTATATAGTCAGTTGAATTATATATTTTCTAAAAGTAAATTATGTTTTCGCACCATATGCTATGTATACATTGCCGTTACTGCAATTGAGTTGGCTGTAAGAGAATGCCACGTGGCTCCCCTATTGTTTGAGAATAATAAAGATGTTATTATTATTGATGTCTGTTTTATTTTCTTAATTTACGGCTTATATGTAAATTCAACATTGTTTAAAAGAGCAAAGCGCTATACAAACTCTAACATTGACTACTGCACAAATGACTACTGCCTTAGTTAAATCTGGTGTGCCTCAGGGATCAAATCTCGGACCACTTTTATTTTTAATATTCATTGATGATCTCTCTAAGAGTCTACGCTGTCGGCATCTAATGTATGCAGATGATTTAAAAATATTCAAAGAAATACTGACAATGGAGGATTGCAATGCACTACAGAAAGATCTTTGCGAATTGAAAAAATGGTGTGAATCTAATAGAATGGAACTGAATGTTGAAAAATTATTCGTTTCACTAGAAATAAGCAAATTAAAGACTACCCTTACTCTATCGGCAATTCAACACTAAAATCTACAAAAAGTGTAAGAGATCTAGGAATACTTCACGACGAGCACCTGACTTTTAGAGAGCATATCAACAATGTAGTAAGTAAGAGCGAGCGAACACTGGGTTTTATATATAGGGTTACTAAACCGTTTAAAAATATTAAATCTTTTAACTTGCTCTATAATTCTCTTGTACGCAGCCAACTGGAGTTTGGTTCCATAATTTGGAATCCATACTATGAGGTGCATTCGGAAGCGATAGAGTCTGTGCAGAGGAAGTATATGCGTATGGTAACCTATAAAACCGGCCTATCACGCACTCTCTACTCTTATGAAGAGCGTTTAAATTATTTTAAGATTTTTACTCTTAGAAAGAGGAGAGAGTGCGGAAGTCTAATGTTTCTGCATAAACTTCTTAACGGCGGGATAGACTCACCAGATTTATTAGAAGCGTTAAATTTCAACGTACCATCCAGGCGACTGAGGCAGCACTTAACATTTCACCTTCCCACTTCGCAGACAAATCAATCTTTCCACAATCCTATCTCACGTACATGCCGGTTATACAACACTATAACCGATAACATTGATTTCTTCAACCTGGGACCATTAGTAGTTAAGTCCATTATAAATAACGTATTATGAAACAAATTGATAATTTACCGTATGTTTTTATTATTTTATTCCAGACATTATTCGATCTATTTTTTTTTACCATTTAATTGTTTAACTGTTTTTCAGAATTCACTATAAACTTATTTCTAAAATTTTTAATTTTTGTTTTGATAATTTTTATGTTTTTATTATTTTATTCCAGACAATATTTGATCTATTTTTTACCATTTCATTGTTTAATTGTTTTTCAGAATTCACTGTAAACTTATTTCTAAAATTTTTAATTTTTGTTTTGATAATTTTTAAGGATATTAATTTTTGTACTGATAATTTTTGATAATTTTGATAATTTTGTAAATCATGAGATACGGCACATACGCAATTTTAAATTAAGCATGCGGAGTACGCATATAATATTATACCCTAATTAGAAACAAAGTAAAAATGTTAGCGATAGCCATGTAATATTAGAGTATTGTTTGTGTACCTTTTATAATAAATAAATAAATAAATAAATCCACAGGTATTTCCTTATAAATTGTATGAATATATAATTAGCAATACAAAACACTAAATTATAGAGAGTGTGTTGAAATATATATTTCCTTAAAGTAAAGTTGTTTTCGCACCATGCTATGTATACATTGCTGTCACTGTAATTGAGTTGGCTGTAAGAGAATGCTATGTTTGAGAATTCTGAGTGTCTGTTTTATTGTTTTCCTAATTTACGGCATATATGCAAATTCAACAATGTTGAAAAGAGCAAACGCTATACATACTCTGGCATTTACTTCTCTACAAATAAATCCACAACTATTTACCTTATAAATTGTACGAGTACATAATTAGCAGTACAAAACACTCCCTTATAGAGAGTGACTTGAATTATATATTTCCTTAAAGTGAGTACATCTATTGAAAGCGCAGCCACGAGCTTGTTAGTTAGCGGTATAACTGATTGCATAGTAAGAACACAATGGCGAGATGTATGCAATTGAACACGTAAACGCATGCTTGCGACAAATTCGTTATAGTGCGACTTCTAAAGACGTGGAGTGGAAATTGACAGCGAAATGTTCGATACTACCAGGATGCACGTTTACATTGTAGTTTATTCCTCACTTAACTGTATGCAAAGAAGACGAATATATTACACAGAGACGAATATATTCACTGTCGAGGGACTTTCTACTTAGAAAGGGCTGCGGTGAGAGCTAGACAGCCAAGAGTGGATAAAGCCAGGAATTAGAGAAGGAGTACCTTGAAGCACCGCTTATTTCTGGTCTTCCTTTGCTGCTCTACTGATGGGTACGTACCCCAAACGCTGGTGCAGATCCCGATATTGGCTTCCCGAATTAGATGGCACTCGCGAAGAAGGCTTTATTAGTTTTCTCTTGGACACATCGAGAAATCACGATGTATTGCAAACACACACAATTTGGGCTAAATATTCGACAGCATATATTGCTTTTGCGGAAATACATAATGTAGGTACTCAGGTACGTACTTAATAACCGGAGGGAATTAAATCTAGAACTTCGCTTTTATTTATAATATATTGCCCGGCATTTTCACCATAGGCTAATCAGCAAACTGAAATAAGGCTCGACCGATTGACGATTTACAGGAGCATAACGACCGATTTTCGGACGAATATAACATAATGATAGGGATTAAAGTTTTCATGTAAAATCAGCTTTTTTACCATTTACCATTTACTATTTGCCAACTATCATTTACCATTACTATTTACCATTGAACTAATCACCATAAATTCTTTAATTTTGTTGTTATATATTGTTTTGAGAATGAATTCTACCTATTATGATTAGGTATTATTATATTTCATTTTGTATTACTTACCAAATAATAAATATGATAGGCTCTTTCATATTTTTTTGAAGACTTTCCTTTCTATTCTTTTTTAGAACGTTATTTTTTTCTTCAGTTTCAAGGTTCTATCTGTGACACTCTATTTAACGGAAAACATTTGATGCCGATTCTTTAACAACGTTTTTTTTACTACCACATTTTAAGGCAATTTAGTTTTATTGAGCATTTTACTTAAAGTTTTAAAAAAAATATTTTAATATTAGAGTCCTGTCCACCCTAGAACGGGCTAGTCCCAGTTGAGTGGCATAATCAAATAAGCATAAGGTTAATGTTTGGCCATTCGGTTGCAGTTATTTTTGTAAGCAAATTCAATGTTTTATAGTAATTAATTCTTAAATAAATAAATTCGTTAAAAAATATCCTAAAATTTAAATAATAAATTGCTTTTGATCATGGTAATCGTGAAAATAACATTATTTTACAATGAATTAAATTAATTTATATTACTATTGGTTATTAGAAATTTAGGAAATAAATAAAAATATGACTTAATAAATAATACCGGTAGTTAGAACGGCTTTCATTCGCCAACGCAACGCAGGAAGCCGCGTAGTGAGCGTTTGTCAAGGTCAACCGGCAAATTGAGGAGGATGTTCCTCGGCTGATGGTGATGATGGCAGTTAGCGGTGTATAATCAACTAAGTCGCATGTGAGGTGGGTAGCTTATGTGCGGCTGGCGCATTGTTATCTAACGCGCGGATGGCCCACATTTACTAATTGTCAGCGCACGTAACTTCCCGCAGAGGCATGGCGACGCGGCGGCAAACTGAACCTGATACCCTAGCGTCAAGCGAACAACTAGAGCTGTCGACTACAATGGGTGAAGCCGTCACCTCAGGAAGTTTTAACGATATTAGATCGTTCTGTCTCCCGTGAGGTGAGCTCAGAAGACTTTAGATGAAAACAGTCCACCGTCTAGTTACGCCACGAAGCCAACGCCTTACCGCGAGGTAACCAGGCTAATCACCCAGAGGGCCGACACTCGCGCCCACTCCGGTCTCCCGACTGATTACAGGTTCGAGGTCGCTTGATCGGACCTCTCCCTTACGTAGTTTTTCGTGATAAAGATGGAAATATCAATTTTGAGCCTTCCTGAGACGATTAAGACTATTTCTAGCTTAACGTGTGTCTGTCTGTGTATGTAATAGTATGTATTCCTCAACCATAGCGCCCAAACGCCTAATCCGATTGAGCTAAAATTGGCACGCATACATCATCTGGACATGGCAAGAGTTGACAATATTGTGGTTGAAATCAGTCCACCAGGGGGAGAACTAGTCATATATCAATCTCAAAATATTAGACTTAGAAACTTGAAGTTAGGTACACAGGCCGAACATTTGGTACATTTCTTAGGCTGAAATGACATTGTGAAATTTAGGTTGCAATATGTCGTATACAAGGGCACAAATAATTTTAAAAGCCTGCCATACAAGAAATAAATAGTAAGACGCTTAAAAGTGGCGACGCTTGCGATGCGTGGATCGTTCGCAATTGGAAAGATCATTTGATTTTAAATTGAATAGCATGACGCGCCTTCGAAATTCAAATACAAACTATAAAAATATTATAAAATGTATATATATATTATAAATATTAAATTTATATATATATATATATATATATATATATATATATATATATATATATATATATATATATATATATATATATATATATATATATATATATATATATTGTAACGTTACCCGATTAAAATGGCCTGTTGTTAGGTCATGGGAAGAAGATGTCTTTCGTGGGATTTAGGATCACCGTGGAAAAAAGGTGTAATAGTCTCGTGAATGTGTGAATGTGGGGGCCACCACGGGAATCCTGGATGAACGGGAATCGGGACGCTACAAGAAAAAGCAGGCGTGGTCGCTGCCTGACCTTGAACGCCGCAGAAGGGGATGCACAACAGGATCCGGGACCGCGGCTGCTCAGTGGAAAGGGTCGTGGAAAACCCGAGGAATCCTGAGCGATGAAAGGAGAGCTTCTGGAGAGAAGGACAGCCTTGACTCTATTGTGAGAGGGGAAGTGAGATTATGGAAAGGAAAGTGGAGAAAGCAAAAAATAGGAATAAACACGTACTTTACCGTGGCCTATCGTTGGAGCTGAAAATAAAATGAATATCCGACCGCTGTGAAGTCGCGCGCGATCTGAGCTGTCAGATCGCTGCGCTAGTGCCGCCACCGCACGGCAGATTTCGCATCGATGTGTAACGGACGAGCTTCACGCTAATTCGGAGCGGTTCCTCTTATATGTTACCTACTTGGCTTGACCTTATACCATTTATATCGTAAATTATGACTGAATTCCCTCCGTAGGTGAGAGGTTAATCCTTTAAGAAAACTCAATGTACGTTACAAGGTTTATTGTGCGTATATTACAAGTTTTGTTCGGAAAAACATTCTTTAATTTTAAATATTTGAAGTGTATTCGGGAGGATTGCTAATGCCTTTACAAGCCCTTCAGAGCGGAGGAGTCGACGAGGGCGTATGTGGAAACTCACGGTAGGTAGGTTGGTAAACTCACGGTAGGTCTGCGATCAAGGCTTAATATTTCGGATGGATTTTGGGGGCACCTCTATCGATATGCTTTTATAGTACTTTATACAAGGGGCCTTTTCAAGGTGAGAATCCTCAACGAATCCTTAAGCGAAAAAATAAAAAAATAAACTATTGATCACTTCGGCAAAGCCGTTTTCCAAATGAAAGTATTAATTTTTTAATACACAAAAGTTTTCTTAATTCGTCTCAATTGAAGGCATTTTGTGTTGCATAAGGATAAGCCCTATTTATGAGATATATGGATGAATAGTGATTGTTAGTCGACTGCAAAAGGACCTTTAAACTTACATTGCACCGTCGAAAGTCGTGCACATCCGTAAGTATATCTCATTCAAACATAAGCATTTCCCAATACAAGCTGGGATTTCCTTCGCTACTTTTTAAGTAGCTTTTACTAATTTTATTTTAAATAAAAACATCATCCTATGAACGGATTTCTTTACAAACATTATCAAATATATATATATATATATATATATATATATATATATATATATATATATATATATATATATATATGTATATATATATATATATATATATATATATATATATATATATATATATATATATATATATATATATATATATATATATATATATATATATATATATATATATATATATATATATATATATATATATATATATATATATATATATATATATATATATATATATATATATATATATATATATATATATATATATATATATATATATATATATATATATATATATATATATATATATATATATATTATAAATATTATAAAAATAGGAATAAATTTATTTCCGAAAGTAATGTTCAAAATGGTAATTTACAAAGACTGCGTAAATGGGCCGAAGCCCGTACCAAGGTAGACTCGACTAGGTTACTTGTAAATTTGGTATTGTGCGCACACTTATCAAAGTATTATAACTGAGAGAAAGAAAAATTAAATAAAATAAATCTAATAATTCTAATAAATAAGTTGTATAACTGCTCACCGATTTTATTTATGAAATGAATATTCAGATGAAAACAGTCCCCGGCTACTTGCCGGGAAATTCCAAGGATGCCACAACCGTTTTTTATTGACAGCTGCAAATAAATATTTTTTTTTATTATTTTTTATTTATTAATTAAATCCAAAATTAGATTTATTTCACAATTTTATAACTGTGGCCACAGCAGTAAGTATTCTTATACACCCACATATAATTTCATGCAGGAACGTCAATTTTGTAACGAAAACTTTGTTGGATATAATTCGCTTGGTTATTGCTAGATATCGGATTATATGCAATTGCATATTTGTACATGCAAATGCATAAAATGCTATTTTATAACGTTATTGGATATTTTAGTACTTTTTCATTGATAGTGCTTATTCCAGTAGTTAAATATTGACAAGCTAACGCGGTGGGGAAATCGCTTAAAAGCTGGTTTTATGCTGAGAATTTTTGAGGCCATAAAAGAAGTAGTAAGTTAATTTGACAGTTCAGAGGCCATTGCAAGTAATTTAAGCCAGCAGGCATATGAGAATCCTTCAATCAAATAAAATACTCAGTTGATGTAGAGAGGTCATTTCAGCGTACAAATTAAGTGACAAACATCAGAAGTTTGTCTAGAAAATCTTGGAAAATATTTAATTGTGTATTGTCACAAGAATTACAATTGGTTATTATTAATAATATGTATATTTTGTGAAGATATACCTAAATTTTAATTATATATAGCATCTTGATTGTGCATATTTCGCCCTTTTTAGTGCATATTAGCAAGCATATTTTGGGACATTAGTGCATATAATCCGATGACTACTTATTACTAAAATAAATAAATTAAACTTTTGATAACCGATTTTTAAAAACGGCTTCTTTTCAAACCGCAACTGATCATTCTTGATTGTTTCTAAGAGCAATAAATAATTGAGTAACCACCGTAATTTTAATGACATTTATAACTGAATGACATTTGGCAAGGCCCGGCCCAGATGTAAAGCTAATGCATGTCACTACGCGCCTCAATTTGGAAGAACAAATTAGCGATTTGACACACTCACGCTTTCCCAATGCATAAAACGAGAAACAAATTCCAGGCGAAAGTTCAGCATCGAACAATTCGTTGCCTGTGGATGATTGATGCCTCTTTTCCTGCTTTCATTATAATATATATATATATATATATATATATATATATATATATATATATATATATATATATATATATATATATATATATATATATATATATATATATATATATATATATATATATATATATATATATATATATATATACTTTATAGAATTGATTATAGGGATGATTATGAAGAAAATAATAATAAAAGCCACCTTTATACATAGTACATAGTGGAGAAAGGGGTCCCTTGTTTGAATTAGAGATTGCTTTATATTTAAACGAGATTGGTTGGTTGTCTTTGACTTGCGAACAGAGATGTAGGTTTACAAGGCCTTTTTAATCTAGAAACACTTACCCTTCAAACAACCAATCTCTAAACTAAGCAACCATCCTTCCTAAATAATAAAATCACTCGACCAGATCTTAATTCGAGCAAAAAAACAATGAAATACTTGTTTTTGTCGGCTTATGCCGTCTTCTTAAAAACTAGATGACAGGCGACAGGTGGAAAATTTTTAATTTTCGAATTTTATTTTTTATTTTTTATTTTCAAAAAACGGTTATAAAGAAGCTGCGATCAAAAGTAGTCAGCCAAACCTTAAAATTAATAACGTGATATGCCCTTATCTTTATGAAAGGAAGCACTCAGCTCTCTCCAATTATTTGGAAAGTTTATATTAACCTAAATGGTGTATTTACAGTGAATAAAAAGTAAAATATGTAAAAAGTAAATATTTTGAAAATATTTGATAGTTTTTTTGTGTATATTCTTTATAGAATTGATTATAGGGATGATTATGAAGAAAATAATAATAAAAGCTACTTACATACATAGTACATAGTGGAGAAAGGGATCCCTTGTTGAATTAGGGATTGCTTTATATTTAAACGAGATTGGTTGGTTGTCTTTGACTTGCGAGCAGAGATGTAGGATATATATATAATACAATATATATATATATATATATATATATATATATATATATATATATATATATATATATATATATATATATATATATATATATATATATATATATATATATATATATATATATATATATATATATATATATATATATATATATATATATATATATATATATATATATATATATATATATATATATATATATATATATATATATATATATATATATATATATATATATATATATATATATCGTTTATAGGATGATGCTTTAATAAATAAAAATAATAAAAGCCACTTACATAGCTGGAAGGTTTTCCCGGACTGGATTGGGAAATGCTAATTGTTAAAACGAGATGTAATATTTTTGGATGAGCACCACTTTCGACGGTACAATGTAGGTTTAATGGGATTCCTTTATCGCTAGCGAACGATCGCCCTTCATCCACATATCAAAGAAAAGGCGTATCCTTTTGCAAAATAAAATAATATGTCTTCATTAAAGACAAATTAAAGCAAAAACAATGAAAAAATCACAATGATTGAATCGTCTCCCAATTACAGGATGACGGATGGAAAATTTGTTTTAAAATTCGAATGTATATAATATGTAATATGTGTATGTGTGTGTGTATTTGGTAAAGCTACAAGTACAAACAACCCTACATAATGTGGCCCGCAACACTCTGCCGCGGCAGCCTCGCAGTCCCACGTAGTCTATCATAGAACGGCCCGCGCTGAGACAATGCATCCGCCAATTACCACGTGATGAAACGCCTTTGTTGATGCGGGGCCAACGATACGGTCAGAAGGCCGTTATTAAGACCAAATCCGGGCGCAAAACAGCCAACAGGCCGATGGACCATTATAATTATAATTGAATACCCGCGTAAACTAACGTGCGAATTTCGCCGTTAATTTCAAAACCGCCGCCTTAGAAACGTGGCGCTAGGAAGGGCGACTTGCGCAATTGACATCTCTCTAAAATTATGACCGACCACTTCACTTGTATACACTTATTATCTATTCAATCTAATTATCTTCGAGGAGGTATTCAATTGTTGGATTCTAAACCGCTCAAATGTTGAGCAATGCCTTCACAAAATGTGTTCTGATCAGATCCGCTGGAAGAAGAATAACGTTTAGTTATTCTATTCAGTGCCATCACATTATATATTTTGAGTCTGTCGAATGTTGCAGAATAGAACATCGACATACTCAGCATCATATACGTCCGAAAAGCAACACTTCTTAGAATCAAAATTGCTGAAAGATTGTGTAAGTATGTGATTCGCAATAAAACTTATATTATTCGCAATATTGTTATTATTACTAATCATATAAGTCAAAGCAGCGGCGATAACTGTATCTAATTGTAACATATAATTAACTAATTAAAACTGTAACTAATTTATAACCTATAATAAAATTATTCATAATAATAACTTATATTGGCGAGGACCTAATAGAAGAGATAGCACCAGGGTCCCATGTTCCCTATACCACAGTTTACCCCAGGCAGTAGCTTCTCTTAGAACACAATTGAAATCAAAGCGAATACGTCACGATTCGTAACGGTTCGGATATGGTAACCATATGTTCCGCTACTCGCCTACGCAGATATCCGAACGCTCGAAAAGTTCGCCAGGTTTACCTGCTAGTTACGTCAACCGTTTGCGTTTGTCGGGAGGTACCCCTCTGCCCACATTCCTCGCACCCTCTTCCCGCATTGCCCTGTAGCTCGATAGTAAATCTACTGGTTGATAAACTGTGCCTTTACCATCTGGCGCCAGACTGAGTGGGTGTGACAAGATGTCCAGCGAATCTCGTTGACTGGGACTTTACGGAGAACCCAATAAGCAACTGCAATATGCAACTGTGGAACGCTGCAGGATTAAGACCACCTCCGATCCTGCCGCAGCTGTCAACCCCGTATCACCAACCATGACCTACAACAGGCGAACGACAAGGTCATTCAGTCCTCATATTTTCGGAGAGACGTGTCCTAACCTGATTCGGACACATTAACTAACGAACGAACAAACGTATAATATGTATTATGATTATAAACTCTACAACTTTCGCCGTTATTTGATTTTTTTTGATTAGAGGAGGACGAATCCTAGTCGTTTGATACTGGACGATAAGTTTTCTCGTCGTTTCGGTAAAATATAAAAACGCTGGACGATGTGCTGAATTTAAGCACATCGTCCAGCATTTTGGACTGTTTATCCACTAAGGCGCGCTGTATTCGGATAGAGTCGAGTGTGGGAGAAATCGCCATCCCAAGTTTGAGATGGTCTTCTGAGTCGCGCGAGCAAGATGAGGTCGAGCATTGTCATGCAGCAGCTTTATTGCCCAGTTAATGATCTTTTATGATGTTATTCTCTAAGGTTATTCAATTGTGAGCTGTAGCGTTTTGGAGTCACCGTCTGACCAATTTTCAGGAGTCCTTAATAAGGTACACCCTTCACATCTCACCAGATACACAGGTGAACCTTTTTCAAATGGATGTTCTGTTTTGGCGTCAAAGTACTGGGTTGCACGGGATCTACCCCAGAATTTTTATGTTTGGTATTCTCGTAAGAAAGATACGTTTTATCACCCGTCCCAAATTGCCACAAGAAGTCCGTTTTTTGTTGCCGGGCAAGCAGTGAAAGGCATTGTTCATACGTTGATCTAGGTTGTGTTAGGTGAACACACGTGGGATCCAACGTCCAAGTTTTTGATGTTTTCTATTTGGTGCAAACACTTAGAAATAGCTGTTTGGGTGACTCCTAACTGAGCTGCAAGCCTTTGTTGCGTTTGTGTCGAGTCTTCATATAGTAGAGCTTGCAATTCCGCATCATCAAACTTTCGAGGCTATCTGGGGCGCGGCTGGTCACTAAGATCAAATCATCACTTCTAAAACGTTTGAACTAATTATTACACGTTCTATAGGACAAAACGTCGGCACCAAGGACACCACAAATTGATTCCCTTGCTTTAGAAGTACTTTTCCTTGTTTGGTATTCTGAGAGGTTATGTAACTCTATTATTCTGAGAGGTTATGTAACTCACGTAGACTTGTCGTTCGGTGTTCTGAAACCTTGCGATCGCTTCTTTCAAAACCGCAATAGAATGCGAAAATATTCCTGTTTTAAATAATAATTTGAGCTCGAAGAAAAAATCTGTAAAAAATAAATTGTACACCCTCATATATTACATAGGGCCATATATAGGGCCCCCATATATTATTGTATATAGGAATTTTGCGTCGTTTGACAGATCCGCGCGTAACCGTTTCGGCCGGCCCCCATATATATTATATAAATATATAATATACACGACTAAAAAGATTAATTACTAGGTAACAAAAGAGAATCGAAGACTATCGCGGTTGTTTGATATTATAAATAGGATAGAAAACGAATTTACCGCGTGAAATTTGTAGCACCCGACGTTTCGGTGACCCGACGTTTCGGTTTTATTTATAACAAAAGAGAATTCATGAAAAAACGATATTGTCAGTATTTATTTACAAAATCGATCAAAAAGTTGCGGCGGAGGTTTTTGCGCGCTAAGGCTGGCTTTCGAGCGGTTAAACAAGGCTCGTCGACTGAATCACGAATCAGTCTATTTTAGACCATATATTCTAGGCATCCTAAATTCATTCCCAACCAATCCTGGTTTATACTAATTCCTTCTTCCCTTTGGCTGATCTATGTAAAGTATTAATTTTAGTTGAAATAATTTTAGTATGAATTAGCAGTAATATTAGCGCAGATGACTAATATTACTGTCACTAGATTATGAGTTAGCTAGAATATGTTTTTGTAATTTAGAAATAAACTCTACTTTTTGTGAAAAATAAAATATAATATTATCTTTTATATAAAATCCAACATAGCAACGCATTTATAAACGCATAAGTTATACACTATTACATATGTCAATATAACCCACACATTTATCACATCTGTCAATATAAATTACCTATATTTATACAAGAGTGTATTCAGATTTTTATTTCTATTACGTAATATTTCGTATTTGGATTTATTTTATAACTAGTACTACTTTTCTTAATTGCTGAGTATTAGATTACAAATTTTAATGATTATTTAGCTTGTTTGTTTTATTTGACTATAACAATTTCCTAATCATTTTGATTTTAGCTTATGAAACCAATAGATTAGAAAACATTTTTTCATAAAAAAATTGTGTCTTCCTTGGAACAGGCGCTGACTAGTTAGGAGCGACTAAAAACATTGTGTTTAAATATTTTTTATATATTTTCTTGAATAAATGAAATGAAAATGAAGTTAAAATTATTATTATTATCTTTTTCAGTCACATCAAGGCATATGTTCCAGAGAGTAAAATAATCGATCCAGTATGCCAACTGCTCATTTGCCAATAGGCTAATTTCAGTAGTAGGTAACTTCTAAGCTATGAGTATTTAATAATAGGCTGTCGAATGAAAAGATCTTATTCATGTCGTGTTATTATAAAGCTGCGAGAATACATACTAATTCCGTTCATTATTACTCAAGTTCAATAAATGGCTAACTGTATCTCTATTTGCATTATTGTGTAATGTATAATTTTATTAATTAATGAACAAAATTGGTGTAGAGTGTACGTCGATAGGGAGTACGTCAAGGCTACATTTTGTCAAAAATATACATTCATATTGAGGCTAATTTTGAAAAGGCGTATACAAACGGTAAAATATTGAAAACTGTGGGTCATTATCATTATATGTAATTGCAGTTTTTTCACACTAGCAACTTTGATTAGACGCACAAAAATATTCGAGCACTAACAAACGACCAAAAGAAAACAATTACCAGAGTTATGGCTAATTGGACGGGTGAATGTGCTAGAACCCTGATAAACCCATTGCAAGTTTCGCAGAAAATGATATTTAAAATTATCCTTCACAAACCATATTGCCATCAAACCAATAAACATTATTAGCCCAGTCAAATAGGAACGAATTTTGACGTTTGACGGAAGTATATTTTTTGATATACCGATATCTATTATAATTTAAAAACAAAATTGGACTTTAAAAAAGTTGAGTGATTGTTTTAAATACTAATTAGTTTGTTTTTTTTTCTATGGATAGGTTTTTTTTCTTTCGAAAATGAATTCCTTATCATTGACTTATCCGAAAATGATATCCCACTTGCCCTAAAGCCTATAGTTTACGAGGAATAGGGCTCAAAGTAAGTGGAATCAAATTTCCCCCCCTACTTCCCCCGTTCCTCCTAAGGAATAGCTATGCCAAGTATGAACCTTAAATCACAAAAGGCAGGGTTCCCATGCAAAATATTGCACCAAGTCCCCAGTTTGATTGTCAATTGTCAGTTGACTAGACTGTTTGCATACTAATAATACTAATAATAAATGTATATAACAGTTTTATAGAGAATTTTATAAGCTTTACTTTTCAAATAAAGCATATTTCCGATATCGCTAAAGTTAGAGAGATACAAGCGAAAAACTCGATCGGGTCGCCATTTTTCCAAGATGGTGGCTCGATCGCAACAGATAGAGTAGGGGACTTTTAGTATGTTTAACAGTACGCATCAAAGAACATCTATGCCAAGTTTCAAACTATTACCAATTATTTCTCCTAAAATTTCTTATTTGACTGGGCTATATATGGAATCTAAAGCCTTGATTGTAGGTATCTTTTTGTAAAAAAAATTCGACAGTAGTCGTATTCATCTCTATGACATTTCTCATAGAGATGAATACGAAATATTCTCAGTCATATAATTTCTTCTAAAATAAGTTACTAAAATCCATTTCTGTTACAGAAACCATCCTCCTATACTTATTACATCCAAGGGCATACAATAATTCGGCTGCAATAACTAAGAACATCATAAGTTATCAATTGCGGAAACAGGTGCTGCTGCCCTAAGTATTTAAAGAGGACATTAACTATCGTTAAAATGTTTCTGGTCCACCAGGACCCCATATAAGTAACTTTTCATGAATCTAATTTTATATATTATTGAAAATAATTTAAAAAAAATTACACCCTTAAAATATCAATATATATATATATATATATATATATATATATATATATATATATATATATATATATATATATATATATATATATATATATATATATATATATATATATATATATATATATATATATATATATATATATATATATATATATATATATATATATATATATATATATATATATATATATATATATATATATATATATATATATATATATATATATATATATATATATATATATATATTGTATTATTAGAGCCCTGTCCATCTTAGAACGGGTTGGTACTAGTTAGGTGACAGAATCGAATAAGGATATGTTAAAGGTATTAATTACCCTTTGGTTCCTGTTATTTTTGAAGCCAAAATCAGTGTTTAAATAAAAAAATCCTAAATGGTAAATTAATTTAAAAAAAAATGTAATAATATGGCTAATAAATTGCAATAAAATTGATTTGGAATTGCAACTCAGATTGAAATTATTCAGGTTCAAAGAGACCAGTATAAAAAAAAACTGCAATTACATAGTTAAAAACCTAGCTATTCACTCAGATCTCTAGCTATTTATTCGCTGCCCCTTGACTCTTGAAATAAGTAAGTATCTCTCTTATATTATGACCAAAAATGGTGGTGCAATGCTCCCTATGAGATATTTTATAATACCGAAAAAAGGGGTAAGAGGTCTCGAGTCGTTTCGACGACGTTTTCGACATTTTTGAAATTTAAATAAAAGTTATTCTACATTACAGTAGTCCCCTTATAATCCAACCACAATTCTCCGGCCCTGCCAGTAATCAGGCGTGACTGCTTAGAGATTGAAAAAAAATGGTGAAAAGTGAACGGAAAGCACTAAAAACCGGCGGGTTTCCGCAAGTTAAAGATAGCCTTTATTTTTGGTTTTTACAAGGACGCAATAGCCATACGCATATTTCTTAAGAAATTATAATGAGAAAAGCTTGTTTTTTTTAAAAAAAAAAACATGAATAAAATGACTGATGGCAGCGACGGCTTTTTGAAGTAATTTAAAGACGTTTTGGTAACGGCCTTTGAATATGACGGGTGAAAAGCTGTCATTTGATGTTGACGCGATCGAGCCTCACAAATAAATGTTCCAAAAAGTGATTGAAAGAATGAATTTACTCCTGACTAATGACTAATGAATGAAAGAATTTACTCCTGACCAAGTATACAATGCGAGCGAGAGTATTACTTACAAACATGAAAGAGTAGTACATACATTGTATTGCATACATATATACAGCATTATTTACATAAACGTATACAATAAAAAAATAGTTTGTAGCGTTTAAATGCGCTATTATCAGTTATTTCCAGTAATCCGACGTTTTCAGTAATCCGACGTTTTCAGTAATCCGACGTTTTCAGTAATCCGGTAGTGCTCTGGTGGCAATATACGCCAGATTATCGAGAGACAACTGTATTTGGATTATTCGGTAAATGCTAGACGTTGCTCACAACCCCGCTCGCAATTTCCAGAGCAAATTGATAGCTCAAAAGCGCACAACATGTGCGAAAGCGCGATGAATAAATTTGTGCTGGCCAGCGATAGCATAATTGAGGTCCTAAGGCCACCCATAGATCTCGAACGTGCCAATTATCGATGTGTGATAAGCTCGAACAATGACCGGCCAATATTATTGCTGACGGGAGCAATAATTCATTGTTTTCTAAGCGCCTCAATATTCCAGTGAAGCGGAGTTTCTAGGGAGGTTTGTTGATTGGTGGTAATCGAGTCGATATGGTGCTAAATAAGCTCATAACCTCAGATAACCTCAGATGCTTCAGGGGTGATCATAACCTCAGATGCTAAATAAGCGCATAACCTCATACTTAATATCCTCAGGAGCTAATAAAATAGATTAAGAAAGAAGGGGGAAAATAACAAAATCTGATTTTAATCAAATTCAATCAAAACAAACGGGCTAGGTTCTTTTTGAAGAAATTAAAAGCATCAGAGTTGCTTCTCAATTTATTTATGCCAGTATAAAACGTGTCCTTAAAAACCTAATGTAGTTAACAAAAGAAAATTTAAAATTTATTTAAATTGTGTAATAAAAATAGGCTTATGTAATACAAATAAATGTGGGTAATAGAAATAGGCTTTCATTTCCCAAGTTTCGACTAAAAAAAAGTAGGATCCTCTTATATGAGGCATTGTATCAACTATTATAATAAAATTCCTGAAGAAAATTTTAACTTACCAGGATAACAGTTTGAGTCATGTATTAGAAACACAATGAGCTCGATCGCGTTTCTTCGTGGACTAAAATCGGAAATAGTTCACGCAAGCGTGACATGCCTACACATTGGAGCAGAATGTGAAATTAATGATTATCACATCCAGGCTATTAATCGAACATAAAACGGCATAATTCAAGACCTTACCAATTTTTTTAAAACTAATTAAGGTTATTTTATGTGGGGCAGGTCATTTTTGAGCGGAAAAAGATACGATCGATCATTTTACATTCCGCTCTAACGCACTGCGCTGTCTCATACTCATAGAGTATTTTCCAATATTAGCTCACGAAAAAACGCAATCCAGCCCATTGTGTAAAAAAAGCATATTATAAAATAGACGATTAATTGAGAGGGCTTGCCTTATTTAATCAGACTGTATACAACGTTTGTTTGTGACTTTATTATTCATTCTTCTCCAGATTTTTAAACATAAACATGTTCATTCTAAGGATAGGCTTATTGGGAGACAAAATCACAAAAATCCAAAAAGAACTTTATTTTTTTAATTTTGTTTTTCCGCTAAAAATTATGGTTTTATGTAGAATTTCAAATATCTCTGGATTTTTCCAAGAAATAAAAATTTTTGACTCTCGGGTCGTATCGTATCTAGGCTCGGGCCTTGATATCCTTCAAATGAACATATGTATTTGAACATATCCGGGGACAGTCCTGCGTAACAACGTTGCAAACAGTATTCTGTGTTTCTATGGAGATTTGACCGTGGAGAGATTTCTTAACTGATAAAGATACACTGCTTAACTGTTTTTTTTTCAATGTCTCTCTTCAATACTATAATTGCTATAAGTTTTATAAGCCATGGGCTATCTTTATCATTACTGAATATTCATGGATTTAGATATTTAAAGAAAAAAACACATTATTGTACACTGCATTATTACCTTACAACTATAAGAAGCTTCAGAGTAAGCAGTAGCAAAATAAATAGCACCGCAGCTGAGAATAGTTTTCAAATATTCGCCACCTAACTATGTATTTCAATTTAAAATGCGTTTTTCCTACGTCGAAATACAGCATATATTACTTTGTAGTTTTCATTTAAATACATAAAGGATTTATTGTTGGCTTGGATTTATCTTGTTTTTCCTTTTTCCTTTCTGTTTCATGTGATCAATTCACAGGAACGTCATGGACATAGATCCATATTCTTGAGATCAACATAACCGAACACTTAAACACCTACGTATACATATAATACGTATTTGAAATAAATCGAATTGTAAAAAAAAAATATCAATTTAAATCGTACCTCAACAACAGTAGTACCAAAAGTATTAGAATAAATTAATCCTATCGAAAAATAAAATAATCAAATCGAAGATAACAAAACAAAAGAGTTTTAAAATCGAATGCAAATAAATTATCGCAGCTTATATAGCCAAAATCTACAACAGCAACGCATTGTATTTTTATTTAATATTAAACCAGTTGATAGGAATTCCTACACTTGGTTATGTCAAAAACTAACAAAAATAACAAGTATATTTAAATAGATACCTATTTATTAAGGTATAAGGTATGAACGACGGTATTGCAAGGTATGAACGTTGAACATCCAAGCCCAGATTTTCTAGGTTATATAGAGGAAACAACATTTTCCAATATTTTCAATCAAAATTCTTACATAATTTCGTAGAATTTTCATGTGGTGTCAAACTAAATAAAATAGTACTAAATAATCAAACAAATATTGGATAATTTCACAAATTATCATACGGGAAGATAGTTTAAAGAAAAAACACAAAAACACATAAATCAGTAATAATAATAATAGTCGTAAAACGCGATTGTAAAATAGTCAATAATAGAAAGAATAAGGAATAATAATAGTCAAGTAGGCCAATAGAGCTGCGAAAAATTGATATTGTCGAAATCCTCAATGCTATAAATAGGGTTTTTAATCAAAATACCCTGTACCTTCTTCTTAAAGTGAACCTGAAGTATGTCGCTTCATAAAAGCGAAATTCGGGAACGTAGGTGTTACCATGTATTAACCAGTTATTTTTGTAAAATTTGAGGAAAAATCGTGATGGTTATATCGATGGTTGTACTTGCACGTGGAAAATATCGATGATTATATCGATCATAACTTTCCTATCGTGGCAGCTGTTCGCCAATTGCAGACGACCAAGTGGCTTTCTTTACAGAGGCGATGAGGATCGATATCGGTTTAGCCATTGTTCAAATTTGCCCGTAAATTTTCCGGCTTGAGCCATCACACGTTTAAAAACGAATAATTATGTCGTAATATTGTACAACACATTTAAAATAGCATTACAAAGAGTAATATTATTACCCGATAACAATGCATCGCAATAGAAACAGCACAGCTTGACACTTGATGCAATGCATATTTAGTAATACAAAATATAATAAGCTCTGATTCTACTTAAAATATGTATTTATTTATTTATGTAACTATTTCGGACAACATACAGCGCATACAATAATCTAGCGTGTACAATAATATACATTCCCATACATAAAAAAAAACATTCGGCCGATAATCTAGTTACCGTTTTTAAAAATAGAACCATATTTAAATTAAAAAATCGATTGTGTCACCCCAAGACTTTTCCGGCAATTAGACAAGGACGTCATTTCATTCATTTTAAAAATTGAATTGCCAACGCGCGTCACCGTAATATTCGCCGTTTAACTTTCGAATTTCAAACGAGCAACTTAACGCAAGGAAAATTTAAATTTTGAACCTAGGTCGCGTTATATCAAAAGCTCGATGGGAAATTAAATATTTGACTCCCCTTACTTTATCTTTAACGTATGGCGGACTTTAAATATTATTTGTGTCGCTTGTATATGAGATATTTCAAAATTTCACAATGTGATTTTAGTCCAACAAGGCACCTGTGTGCAGAATTTCAAGTCTCCAAGTACAAAATTGAAGTATGACTAGCGAGCCCTTTCGTGGATCGATTGCAACCACAATCTTTTCAACCCTTGCCATGACCAAATGATGCTTGCGTGCCAAATTTCAGGTGAATCGGATGAAGCGTTTAGGCGCTATCTTGGAGAAATATACACACATAGACAGACAGACAGATAAAGACACACGGACACATATATAGACTTTATTGAATATAGACTAAAGTCTATAGACGAATATATTGGAATATAGTCTTTATCGTCTCGGGAGAGGGGGGGGGGGGGGGTAAAAATTTATATATCCTTCATCTCGAAAAAATTGCGCTTTCACAGTACTTTACCTTCTCGTCGGCTGGTAGGCCGGTAAACACATTCACATGTAATATTGAGGTTATGAATAGAAAGTCTCTGAGAAAGGCAATCAGGAAGTCATTGTTGAAAATGATAAAGATAAGATATAGATAAATAGATATACAATAATTACCCAGCATCCTTAAAGGGGGTAAATCAGTACGAGCAAGTAAGCACCTTTCAATGAAAATGTTAAAGAAAAATAAATACAAAAGTGTTTCTTTAAGATTTTTTTTTTTAAATTTGAAAAATTGTTTTTTGTTGAAAAATAGTATAAGAAGCGTTAAGCACGATATGCCATCATATTAGCGATATTTCACCTACCGCTAGATGGCGCAGCGCGCTCAATTGCTTGTCAAACTTTTATTTAACAGTCAAGTTCTTCAAATTTTCAAATAAAAAAAAACAATCAATAATTATTTAAAACGTAATAAAATTCGTTCTTAGACTGTAATTACTGAAGAGAAGTTAAAGATTCTCGACTATATTATTATTATAGTGGAAAATAAGTGCATGATTTGCTCACACAAACAACATAAACACAATAATACGTCAGCGCAAGATCGACCCTGCGGGTTCTTCACGCACGACATCCGCTGCGGTCTCAAAAGCTGGCAGCCGTCTCTCAGAGGGACCACGCCCAATCCTGCGTTGCAACAATATAACAACATTATAATCGACGCAACGCGAGAGTACCTATAATAAAATAAAATTAATAACCAAGTCTTTTTTTTTTGGTCTGGTATAAAGCCACATTTCAGAAAAACGAGGGAATTATAAAGCTTTTTAACGTCCAGATATATAGACTTCTAGGTAGCTTCCTATCAATCCGTATTATTTCTATAATTAATATATTATCAATGTAATTATCATGGCCAAATAAATTGCTATTAGTCTGGCCGTCAATTCTACCAGCTCTATCCAAATTTCGCCGGCGCAGAAAGGTTGCCAAATCATACTATGGAGTTGAGCAAACTAATACCATCTATAATGAATGCTGAAATCTTCCTGATACCGCTCATCGAGTGTTTTTGCCACATAATCTGTGATTATGTATAGACAAATTAGTGACAGCCGAGCATGGGAAACAACTGTCAATGCCCAGATGTATCGGATGTTCAATTTCTCAGATACGGAGATGCGTATGCGGATATTTTATGAACGTCGATATATAAGGGCCATCGATGTTTATGAATACGCGGATGCAAATGCGGGTATTCCGTATATCAACTAACAACCCGCTGCAGAGATGGCACAACTGCTAAAAACAGCTATTGGCTACTAAAACCTCTTTGCTCAGCCGCGTATTATATTTTCGGGTATTTTATTTTTCATCGCATCACCATCATCTACGAGGAACCATTGAACCATCAAATAATTATTCATAACCGCGATTTGGGAACGTCTTCATCTAGAGATTATGAAATTTAGTGCTCAGGGAAAAGCAGCTATTTTGAACTAACCAACTTTGAATTGAATATCCGCATTTATTGATAGTCATTATTTTCGTCTTAGAAAAATAATCTATAGGTACATGAATTTATGTATTTTTCATATAAATCATATTTCCATAATTATAACTAATAGTATTGCTTACTACTACGAAATTATATTTATAACTACTACAATTACTTTCGAAACTAAAATTACTTTCAAGATTAGTTAAAACAATTCAGAAATATATAAATAAAAAACGAAAACTTACTTTGTGGCTGATTGAAACCGGCAGGGTAAAGATGTATGTAATAATTTCGCACATTCTCGTTTAAAAACGATAAACCAATTTGATTTGTTATGTTTATATGTTACTAATAAATACTTATGCATAAAATATGAAATTCCAAATAATGAAAAAAATAATATGCATGTAAACATTAGAAGTATTAGGTATTTCAAATATTGCTTCTAGACTATTTTCCTTAATATACTGACTATTTAACTATCATTTTAATTTTAATGTTTTTGTTTTTTAATATTATTTTTATTTATTTATTTATTTAACAATAAATTACTATAAAACATTGATTTTGCTTACAAAAATAACAGGAACCGAATGGCAAAACCTTAACCTTTTGCGTATTTGATTCTGTCACCCAACTGGGACTAGCCCGTTCTAGGGTGGACAGGATAATTATAATTATATTATTTTATTAGTATTAATATAATAATTATTTTTATCATAAGTATTATAATAATTATTGTTTTATTAATATTTTTTATTGTTTTTTTTAAATTCATTATTATTTTCTCCAACATCATTATGAAGCATTCGGTATCATTATACTTCATTCCGTTTACCTAGATTAAAAATACTCTGGAGATAATTACATGCTACTTATTTATTAAAGCTAATATATTATATTTTTTCTTCCTTTTATTAGTTATATTACTCTGGTAAAGGCGCACAATTCATATTATTATTAACTCGCGCATAACTAACCGTATCCCGCATAACTTTTTGTTAGGGGTCGCAATGAGAACTTCCTAATTAGGGATTTCCACATGGTAAAAGTTTGAAACTTCTCGATTGAAGTTTAGCGTTCTTCTGATTTTGATTACTTCTCTGAATATTCGGGTAAATAGAATTGTTCTTCAGGCAGCACAATTCGATATATATTTATTGTTATATTA
Organism: Micropterix aruncella; assembly: GCA_944548615.1. Taxonomy (NCBI): domain Eukaryota; kingdom Metazoa; phylum Arthropoda; class Insecta; order Lepidoptera; family Micropterigidae; genus Micropterix; species Micropterix aruncella. The sequence goes on along the minus strand of OX155962.1, from coordinate 20,415,120 downwards.
TAAAATTTACATTTTATTAATTATATTTACTTTTTATATTACGTATTTATTATTAGATTATAAACCTATATATTTTTATCAATAGTTTAATCTCATTTTAAATACAAATAATGTATTTAAAATCTGAATTCCGGGTAGATGAATAATATAACATCGCTATAACGTCCCGAGGGGGCGAATTCACCTTAAGTATTTGACAACTCTCAAGTGTAGCCGTCTATATACAGTTTTATACATATTCCGATTATAGATATTTATACAAACTACATATTATTATACTGATTTCCGATCATATCGATTATTACATTGCAGATAATTATTATTACAATTTAATTTAAAAATTCCTTGACGAGTTTGGAGCAGTATGGCGGAATGGGCCGTTTGTAAAATGTAAAAGTTTAAAATTCAAACGAACAACGTCCAATCGTCCCAAAATCATAAAATTCGGGTCGTCGGAAGATAATTTATCATATTTTTTTAAAACATTGTAACTATGAATTTAATATATACCAAAGGTATGGTTCATAACAACTTATAAGTATAAAATAAGTTGTTAAGAACAGCCAGTCGGGTGCTTCTCAATCCTAAATATGTGCCTCTGGTGTATTCGGTACCGTCTCAGGAGCACTCCTGAACCCTCGTTGGCACAATTCATTCAGTCATCAGCATCGCCGTGTTGCGATCAATCTTCTCGACGTACGTAAATCGAAGGTAACGTACGAAAAACACTCACTTTCCGTCATTTCAGACACGCAGAGCACCATCTTGTTGAAACGCGAGAAAGAATGACGCTCAGCTTTGCAAGTACTCCATAACGGCGCAAGCGCACGCGAAATCGCACACGCCAGCATGGCTGTCTGACACCGTTTCCGATATCATTATGTTAATAAACATATTGTTATTGGCAGATATGTATCGTTTCTAGATAGTGATCAAGGTGAGGTAGGTATAGTAGGTAATTACTTTCATGCTTAATTTTAAAATATTCGTTTGCAACATACCCTCCAAATGGGATCAGCCATGAATCATAAAACTAAATGGTCCGACACTACTCGGACAAACGACCCAAATACAAGTATGTATACAGATTAAACAACCAGAGTTTTCCTGAAACCACCAGTAAGGGCTTTTATTGGTATCTAGGTACACGTATCAGCCGTCAACAAACATGGGATATACATTTTTAAAAACCACTTTTTTGGGTTCCTGGGACCTCAAATCGTGAAGATCCACTAAAATCGTAAAATCTATTTTTCACATGATAAATAAAATACAAACGGAGCTGATGGAGATTCACTGACCGGTGTCGAGTCTATCATAATATTATTATTACAGTAATGGGGGGGGGGGGGGGGGTTGGGGGAGCGGTGGACTCCAGAATAACAACCGGCAGTAGCAGGATAATGACAGCTGTCTTGCCACATTCACTCCCCCTTCGAAGCAGCGGGAGTAAAACCCCACATTACTCCGTATATGGGTCATGAAAAGTGTGCGTGGCTAAATCAATTGGAGGCGGGGCTGAACCGAGCAGGGAAGGGGTTTTTTCGATTTAAGGCAAATCTACTGTTAAAGATTGTCTTTGTGGCGTTAAATATGCCCTTGTAAGTAAATAAATTGAAATTACGCCCAATACGTGTTGAATTGGGATACTTGTATTGATTGATTGATTGATGAATTATGATTTGGGACGGAGCCAGAACCAAAAGGGTAACGGAGGCCACTACACCCCCTTACCCCCCCCCCCCTCTCCAAGGGGCAACGAAGGTCACTACACCCCTAACTCCCTCCCCCCCTTCGACTACGGTAGAGGTGGACTTAAATACTCCAACCCTCCCCCCTTTCTACATCGCTTCAGCAGCAAACCAATACAGCAGTGGTCTTGAAGTCATTGTCCAGAACGTCAGTGGTGTCGACACTGTAACAGTCGATAACGATTACCTGGATAGACGGAGGCAACTAAGAGATGGAATACGATTTTTTTTATTTATTGTATGAATATAGACATATCTATATTCAAGAAATTCGCAGTGCAGGCGGCCCGAATATGGAACTTAAAAACGGGTCAAGAATGAATATGGAAAAGAATATAATAAATATAATGAAAACAAAATATAATGAGTATGGAATTTGAAAATTTGATCAGGTTTATGAAATCTAGTAGGAGACATTTACCTAAAATATGAATACCCCCCCCCCCCCCTCCCGTATCCTAGCTTGTCCTTGTATCCCATTTCTTCCTCCGATATTGAGTTGACATTTGTTATCTGTCTTATTTTTATATTTATGTTTACTATGTAAATATACTTATTTATAATGACCACTACTTTACAAAAAAAAACACATGTTATATATGGATTTGCCAACATAAACAGTGAGCCACAACAATCCTGGCGGTATAATCGTAAGATATTGCCACTTGGCAAATGTACTCAATTGTATGTGCAATAAACTATTTCAAATAAACAATAGGGCAGTGTCGACCGAACCCGTCACCCCAGGCGGATATAACGATATTTGATCATTCTTTCAGCCGTGGGATGAGCGTAGAAAACTTAGAGACAAGACAATCTACTGTTTAGCTCCGCCAACAAGCCCGTTAGAGACCAACGATTTACGCCGAGGCACCGGGAATGGTACCCAGCGGGCAGCCTCGCCTTTTAGCTACCAGTTTTGGAAGGATATCTCCGTCTGGAATTAATCTTCAGGATATATCCGTCCTCCCGACTGGTTGCGGGTTCTTAGTCACTTGCGCGACCTCTACCTGTCGTATGTTTAGCGGTGATTCGGTTTGAATCTATCGAGGACCAAGGAATCATCTTTTGCCCGGCTCTGAAATACTCTGAATTCAGGATCAGGTAGCCTAATGGTCATTTCGAGAGTGGTTGACGACAGGTCAACATCCACCCCGGCTAAGCAGCCTAAGCAGAAGACAGTATAATGAGACAGTATATTTCCATACTCTCCAGACTCCTTAAGGAATTAGTCAGAGTGCACAATCGATTGACGTCGCTGATCGGTGCGCAATCCCACCAGGAGAAACCGGTCCACCAGCCGTGAGGCCTGAGACGCGAGAGTCGTCTTACCCGGGGTAGCCTTCCGCACGTGGAGGATTCTGAATAGGAGCTGAATCGTGAGTTGGGCCGATCCGAGAACAAAATGGATCTAATGGCCCAAACTGCACGAGACCATTCGCTACCTTGTCACAAACAAACAAACAACTATAGTTATCAACTACAGCGGGCGAGCCCGTCACCCCAGGAAGTTTTAACGATTAGTCGTTCTGTCTCCCTGAAGTGAGCGCAGAAGATTTGGACAAAAACAGTCCACCATCAAGCTCCGCCACATGCCCGTAAGAGGCCAACGCCTTAACCGCGAGATAGCCAGGAGTGTTACCCCGTGGGCTTACACTCACGCCCTTACCTCCAATTGCGACCAGATTACTCCAGTCTCTGGATTGGTTCCGATTTCGAGGTCGCTTGCGCGGTCCTCTCCCTTACGAAGCAGTGAAACGGTGTGTACCCAATCTATCGCGGACCACGGCATGCTTTGCCCGGCTGTTCACTCAGGATCGGGTAGCCGATGGTCGTTTCAAGACCAGTCACCGTAAGGTCCGCGACCACCCCCGCTCTATAGGAAACAGTACTGCTTCCAGACTCCCCCGACTGTTAGTCAGAGTGCACAGTCGATTGGCTTACGCTGCACGGTGCGCAGACCGTCCAGGAGCGCCAGAAGGTTGATTCCTAAGGGAAACTAGCCCTAAGGCCAGAGTCGTACCCAGGCTCACATTTCATGCGTGGAGGCCGCCGGATGGGTGTTGACCCGTGAGTGTGACCAACCCTGTACAGAATGGGTCTTCGTGGCCAACAACAAGGGCCCGTTAGCTCTCTAAAAAAACAAACAAACGAACTTCGTCGAATAGAATATTCCACAATATTATAATAAGGATGGTCCCAGTACTGACCCTTGGGGGACTCCAAGAAGACCGGCAGCAGCATCTGCTTCGAGCCCGGAGTCTCGTCGGCAGCATTAGGAAACGATATGTCGGTCGATGCAACTGTGCAACGCGACGTTGCATAAGTGCAGCGCAGGCAGCGACAATTTTAAACCACGAAAAGAAATTAACGCTCCCAAGGCGAGAGCGATTGCGAGCGCGTCAGAGCGGCGCAACTGCGAGATTCACCCGCTAATTGGGTTAAATATATTTTACATCCCAGCACCACCTTTCATCACCACCTCGGAACCGCAACGACACCGTTTTCTCTGTCATTAAGGGGCCACAGAGGCCGCTTCAAAACACAACTATTGGGATATCACTAATATAATTATAAGTGGGCTAGTAAAACATATCTATATATTAATTTGAAACGTGTTTTTCCTGTAACCGCCATTTTCAGAAAACGGCTATGTGTAAAAATTTGGTTGTGGTGTCTTAAAAATATCGCCCCGTCTGTAGATGTGTCACCAAACGAGAAAATTAAAAAAAAATACATTTTTCTCCTTCAGCCGCCAAATTGAAAGAACGGCTAGGTGTAAAAATTTGGTTTAGGTGTCTAAAAAAAGCTCTTTATCTGTAGATACGTCATCAACAGAGATAAATAAAAAATTACTGTCATCTGCTTGATTTCCGCGCGGTGAGGGGGGGGGGAGGGCCTGGAGGAAATGGGGGAGAGGGGGTAAAGGGTAGATCTGTCTACCCTTTACCCCCTCGAAGAAGGGGATAGTTGGCGGGGGGGGGGGGGGGTAAAGGGGGTGTTCATGTACACGTTGCTCTTCGATTGTTGCTGTCCGTTTTCTCCAAGACCTTGGTGACATTCCTGATCGTAGATTAAATGAGCAAGGCACCGCAACGTAATCGAATTAATCCAAAGAAATAATATTTGTACATAAATAAGACGTATGTCTCCGTTTATTTTTGAAACATTAGTGTCAATAAACTGACCGACATATTTATCGATTTCATGATAGGTACTCTTTGCACTTTTCACCTCAGATATTGTTTCTGCAATTTGTTTACATTGTGCTTACCATTTTTATACGGATGACACCTAACTTTTGCATAATATTGACCCCTGCGATCCTGGTTGGGAATTAAGCAACCCTAATTTAGATATCAATAGGCTTTGAACAGCCAAATCAGCATGGTCTACAAATTAATCCCACTAAATCTTGTTATATAATTACACTAGCAGACAAATTTAACTTTTTTTTGGAACATTGATGAAAACGGTTCATTTTTATGTTTTCATGGGTGCTGAACACGAAAATGACAAAGAAAATGCAGGTTTACCTCTTATTTTTTAGTTATTGAAGCTTTTGAGAATGCCTATGCGTGTATAAACCTTGTAGTTCTCCCTCGCAAGAAGGTCACTGATGGCGCAATTGCTTTGCCTGCCCTTTTTATTTTGTTGCTGGTGATTCCCTGATGAGTGTCCAGCAATGATCGGCAGATTCACTTAACTTTCCCTAGTATATTTCTTCCATTTCCGAAATTTCTTAGTAGAATTCTTCGCAATGTTCGTCGCTAACAGCTCCACAGTTTTCGGGGAAGAAGTCCAAGTGTGAATGTAAGAAAAGTAACTTTAAAGACCCCAGTCTATCGTAGAACTGTTGTCAACTACAACGGACGAACCCGTCACCTCAGGAAGTTTTACCGATATTAGATCAGTCTGTCTCCCGTGAAGTGAGCGTAGAAAACTTGGGACGAAAACAGTTCACTGTCTAGTTACGCCACTCGTAACTAAACAGTGGACTGTTTTCTGTCTGTATAGTTACGTAAGAGACCAACGCTTTAGCGCGAGATAACCAGGTCAATCAACCAGAGGGCCGACACTCGCGCCCTTACTACCAGTTACAACCAGATTACTCCGGTCTCCCGACTGGTTACAGATTCGAGGTCGCTTGCGCGGTTCTCTCCCTTACGTAGCGGCGATACGGTGCCCGGAATCGGCCGTGTCAAGAGCAGTTGCCGTAAGGTTAACAACTACCCCCGCTCTATAAGAGACAGTAATGTTTCCAGACTCCCCCGGCAGTCGGTCGGAATGCACAATCGATTGGCTGACGCCGCACGGTGCGCAAACCATCTAGGAGCGCCCGAAGCTTGACTTCTAGGAGAAACCGGTTGGCAGGCCGGAGTCCTACCTGGGCTCGCACTTCTGCGTGGAGCCCGCCGGATGGGTGTTGACCCGTGAGTTTGACCGACCCTAAACGCATGGGTCTTAGTGGCCTAACTGCAACAGGGTCTATTAGCTCCCAGGAAAGGGGGGAAAACCGGGATACCTGCCCGGGGCTGGATTATAGGAGGGCGCTAAATTCACGTGTTTGAGAAAAACCTTGTTGAAACAGTAAGCGCCTAGCATCCAGGGCGCATTGTACTATCGCATTGTTCATTTGATTTCGAAAGCATCCTAAGTTGATTTTTGAATGCGTTACAGCGTATGTTGCAGTGTGTGAACTTTACATTCTTCTGTGCCAGGGTGTTACGGCTAGAAAATCCCCCCTCCCCGACCACATACAGAAGGGGACGGGGCTACACGAACAGAGCCGAATATACCCGAACGGCCCAATGTCAACCTACGGTCGGCATTTATACGGCTGATTAGGTGTGTGAGCAATTCGCGTTGGTTTTCTTTGTTAACAACTACACTTAAAACGTGCCACTATAATCATTAATTGATGTGGTAATAGTTTCTCTCGCGAAAAAGAAAGCTCGGCGTGTAAAGGTGTAGCAAAATTATATAGAGTAATTTACTGGGAACTAAGGATTAACGCGTGTGTACAGTCTGGATTTTGCTTTAACACCATTATATCTCAAATACTGGACGGGAGGAATGCAAATGTCAAGTTTTTGCCCCGGATCTGAAAAATCGTATATCTGGGGTTGTATTTAGTAACAACATACATGTATATTTAAATAAGCTGCTCTTGTTTTTATTTTCATAATAATGTTACACTTTTTATAATAATATAATAAAAAAATTAAAATCGCCCAATTTAGGTTTTCAAACTTACTAATTAAATTATAGGTACGCGTTACTATATTCTAGTCATCAGTTTGGATTTCGAGAAGAAATAAGCACTACAGGCAATAGCGAAAGTTACTAATTACTACAATTATGTTTATAAGGGTAGAAAATGTATGGCGGTCTTCTTCGACCTTGCAAAGGCATTCGATACGGTTTATGCAAGATAAGTTTCTTCAAAAAAAAATCTATTTTTTTCTGGATTGCAAGCTATTTGACTGATAAAAATCAAGTAGTTGTAAAAGACGGTTTAAAAAAAATGACAGAATACTTGTCATTCGATTAATACATATCATCATTGATTTTATGATATCATAGATGAGAAATAGAAAATCCCCAGGGTAGTATTCTCGTACCTATTCTATTTCCATATAATCTACATAAATAATCTACATAAATCATCTACATCAATAATCCTAGAAGTAACCTAGAAGGTCAGGTAACTACATTTTCTGACGATACTGCAAATATTTTTGTGGGCCTCAACTGGACTGAAGCTTTCGATGAGTAATAATAATTAATAATATCTATCATAAATATTAGTGTATGTTTATATTCTTGCAAATTTATTATATTCTTTTATTTATTTAGTTTTATATAGGTGCATACGCATATTTATAACAATTTCAATGTCCGCCTTAGCATAGGCTATATAGCCTAGTATTAAATAGTATCACCGTTGACATTAAAATAGTATCACTGGCAACCGTTTTTGGCATATCATGTTATCATTTTTTTTGTTTCTGGAATATGTCTATGACTTTTTAAATGTACACTTTAGCCATTTTACAGTAGATTGCGTCCTTTAATCTACGATTTGTAGATTAAAGGATGTACAGGTCCGCGATAAATTCAAACTGAATTACCGCTGTAATACAGCAGGTAGAGGTCGCGTAAGCGATTTCGGACCTGTAACTAGTCGGGAGGACGGAGGTATCCTGAAAGTTAACTCTAGACGGAGACATCCTACCAAAACTGGTAGTTAGTGGGCGGGGCTGCCCGCTGGGTACCTTTCCCGGTGCCTCGCCTTAAGTCGTTGGCCTCTAACGGGCTTGTTGGCGGAGCTAAACGGTAGATTGTCTTGTCTCTGTCGTTCATCCCACGGCTGAAAGAACAATCACATATCTTTGTACCAGCCTGGGGTGACGGGTTCGCCCACTGTAGTCGACACCGCCCTACTGTAGATTATGGTGAATTACAAATGAAATTTAATTTAAAATTGCAATTATTTCAATTCAAGCTTTCAATGTTAGGTATAATTTAATTTTTTAAATTAGGTATAATTTAATATGATTAAGGTTCTAACTATGGCAGAAGTTTTCCGAAACACTAAAAAGTACTTATTCTCTTAGCTAATGTATTCAGTTACAACGTATTATATTACATGAGCTGCGTTTGTTTACCATCTTAGCTTCGATATATATTATTATTGTAAAAGGTTATTGAATTTTGATATAAAACGGTCTTCCACTTCGATCAAGCCGGGATAACACACTCGCCATTCCGATACCTCATTCTTCTGTTGACACGCACTCTTTTACGGTACATTCTGCTCGTTTATGGAATCAGCTACCTCACTCTATCAGGCATGCACACTTTCAAAAAGTTCGTTGCACACTTTCAAAAAGTTGTTAAAGAAACATTTATTTTTACATAGACACTTAGCAAATACCTCACCTTGTCCTCTCATTTATCCTTCCTTGGGCAACCTTAGCATAAGTTATATATTTGTATATGTTTATTTACTACTTCTGTGTGTATTGTACTGTGGCAATTAGGAATTAGTTTATAAAATGGTTGATCATAAAATATCGCTATAGCGATAAGTCCGCCATTTGTGCATAAATTGTCCTGTTTATAAAATTAGTTTAATATTCATTAAGTAATGTTTTTTATAGCATAATCAAGTTATTCTATTCTATTTTATTATTTGGCACTAGCGCGACGACGCGACACGTGTCCGCGCCGTCGAAACGGACATGATTAACAACCTCATTATATGGGAGATGCATCCGTATAAATCTCATCTCGTTAAATCTGCAGCAAAATTGCGCAAAATTTTTATTAATGGTATTAAGTAATAACGGCAGTCAGTTAGCCAATCGACCACGTCACTTCTTTTGTTTACCGCACCGACAACCGGAAGACGTCTCTGAAGGGCGAACTACATAAATTACACGATTGAAGAACATCCAACATGAAGAACATACACGACGAGGAGGAAAAGTTTTGTGAACGCGCTTGTGTGTTCTCCACGATAGCGCCCAAACGCTCGATCCGATTGAGCTGAAACTTGATACGCAGGCATCATTTGGTAAGAGTTGAAAGATCGTGGTTGAAATCGATCCACCAGGGGGCGCCCTAGTCTTATTTTACGGGTCAATATCTTACTTATTCTATTTTTTCCGTTTTTTCCTTTCCCGGCCCATAACAACAAGAAGGGAAAGTATTTTGAGCGCCCAAAATGTATTTTTTTGAGGTAAAAACGTAAATATCCATTTTGAGCCACCCTGAGACGTTTAAGACCATTTCTAGATTGAAGTCTGTCTGTGTCTGTCTGGCTGTGTGTTTGTCTGTCTGTGTGTATGTATGTATGTATTCCTCCACGATAGCGGCCAAACGCTGAAAATTGTTATGCAGGCATCATTTTGTCATGGCAGGAGTTGAAAAAGATTGTGGTTGAAATCGGTCCACCAGAGGGCACCCAAGTCATATTTCAATCTCGAAATATTGAATTTAGAGACTGAAAAAATGGTACACAGATGCATTGTTGCACAGACCGGAATCACATTGTGAAATATTGGTTGGAATATCTCATATACAAGTTACACTAATAATATTTAAATTCCGCAATACATATTAATCAAATATTACCGCTTTCTGTTGGCGCTTGGCCCAAGAAGCGCTTCTCGGGCCAAGCGCCTCTTGGCCCGAGAAGATTGCAACGGGACCCAAACGGGTTCATCCGCCGGCCGATAGAGGGCACTCATCTCAGCTAGAGGGCACTCATCAAAGCTCAAAGGATCGGATATTTTTATTTCTTGAGGATACACTGATAAGCAGAGGGGAAGAACGGCGTGCTTTAAATATTCATATGAGAATTGCTCGGAATGAAGGACAAACGGCTCGACTGGTTGGCACTAGGCTTTTTTTCGATAATAAGCTCTGGACCCACGAGATGTTGTCACTGGTTTCCAAGAGTAGATCGGCGATTCCTGCAAGTTCGTCCTCGGAGGCATTAGAAAAACCATATGAAGCTGTGCAACTGGATAATGCGGTATTACCCAAAAATAAGGGCTGTAAAACTAATGGCAATTCTCATTCAAAAACAACATCCACCCCAAATGCCATGTTTAATGTGAATCAAGAAGAGCAACCGACAGAACGTCCGCGTCATCTTCGGAGTGGTCGCACGCAGCAGCGCACACTGACGAACAAGAAAGTCATCGTAACTCGTAATGCGGTGCTGAAAACCTCGAATTTGCCTCAAAAAAAAGTAAACTCAAATACCTTAATGGACCGGGTCAAAAAAACTATCACTTCAAATGAATCAACTACTCAATTTTCTGATGCGATCGATGCGAACAACTCTGGGCCTCACTCTATCATATATGACAGAGACTTATTAAAAAACTGAAAAATACTGAAAATAGTTCAGAAATCTCCGTCTTCCATGCCAATATTCGTAGCTTACTGAACAAGACACCCCACCTGGAAATGCTTTTAGTAAAAATGGAGAAAAAACCAGATGTCCTCTGTTTTAGCGAAACCTGGCTAAATTCGGTCAATCATTCTATGGCACACATAAATAATTACTATATGGCGGCCTGCCAATATAGAACAACGAGAGAACACGGTGGTACTGCGATATACGTGGGAAACAAGTATACAACGGAAATTTTGGACATCGCACGATTCAACGATGAAAATAACTTTGAAGGCTCTGCAATAAAAATAAAAGAATTAAACCTTATTATAGCATGTGTTTATCGATCAAAAAGTCAAGCTAAAAATGTAGACATATTTTTAAGTATATTTAATGATTTTTTAAAATCAATTAGTAATAATAAATATGTATGCGTTTGTGGCGATTACAACATAAATTTTTTACGCAATTCAAAACACAAAAACGAAATTGTAAATATTGCTAAATCACATAATTTTAGTCATATATTTAGAGAGCATCCATCGAGAGAAGCATCTGCTTCTTTACTAGATAATATGTTTGTTAATTTTCCACGTAAGAATGTCATAATTTCAGATACAATCAGCAACAGCCTTTCAGACCATGCTTTCCACCGCATTACTATTAATAATATATTCAAGCATACTAAAGATTTCTATTATAAAAAAGTCAGAATATTTGATAACAAAAGTCACATTCTCTTTAATACATGGCTAAATACAATAAATTGGAAATATTTGGAAAAATTCGATGACGTCAACGAGGCATTCAATTGGTTTCAATCGAAAGTTACCAACTGCTTCAATAATTCTTTCCCATCGTTAAAAAAAAGAATATATTTTAACTCAAAAAATAAAACCTACATCACGAACGAACTAAAAGCTAAATGTAAATTGAAAAGAAAATACTACAGGAATCGTTATATAAAAAGCATATCAACGACCAGAACATACATATTAAAAATGACAAAAGAGCTACGGAATGAAATTAAATTAGCTAAAAAGCAATATTATTCAAAATTATTAAAAACCTCTTCAAATAAAACTAGACAATCATGGCAGATAATAAATAATGAATTAAATAGGAAAAACAGGACAATTAAAAAAAACATAACCTTGACAATAAATGGAGACGTGATTATCAATCCAGATAAAATATGTGAATCTTTCAACACATTTTTTATTTCTAAACCAGTTCAACTCGCATCACAAATACCACCACCAATTAACTCTGCTTCTCAGAAATATTTCAAAAACACCAAAATTAACGGCTCCATATATCTATATCCTGTATCGACTGAGGAGGTAGACAAGTGCATAGATTCTCTTAAGAACAAAAGGTCAGCGGGTTTAGATGAAATTCCAACCTGTATTATTAAATCTTATAAAAACATTTTTGCACCATGCCTAACGCGCCTATTTAATCTAAGTTTTGCTAACGGAGTATTTCCCGACGTTTATAAAGTGGCAAAAATTGTACCTTTGTTTAAAAAAGGAGAGGCAAGTAATATCGAAAACTATCGTCCTGTGGCGTTATTAAATAATTTTTCAAAGATTCTTGAAAAAATTATAGAAAATAGATTAAACAAATTCATGGAAAAATTTGCGGTACTGACGGACAACCAATACGGATTTAGGAAAAACAAATCTACACAAGATGCAGTGTTGTCCGCATGTAGAATTATTCAAATTAGTCGCAATGACAAGATGTTTTCTTCTGGTATTTTCTGTGACTTAAGCAGAGCGTTTGATTGCGTTGACATCGAGCTATTGCTGGAGAAGCTGCATCACTATGGCATTCGAGGAGTGGCTAATTCCCTGTTAAAGTCTTATTTGCAAAATAGACAGCAAATCGTGGAAATCAGGACTATCAATGGCTATAATGAAATTATAAGTCGATCCCAAGTAAAACTGATAAACATGGGTGTGCCTCAGGGTTCGATCTTGGGTCCATTACTCTTTACATTATACACCAATGACTTATCTATGAATATAAGCATAGCCAAGACCATACAATTTGCTGACGATACAACGTGCGTACTTGAAAGTGATACATTAGCAAACATGGAGGAGCGAATTAACGTTACCCTTCACGAGTTAGAAGACTGGTTTAGGGCAAATAAAATGTCTTTAAATATTGATAAGACCGCCTTGGTTAATTTTTCAAGTAAAAAAGAAACTACCAACATAAAACTCAATTTCCCTATAGAGAAAGTAGAATCTACTAGATTCCTAGGTATTTATATGGATGAGAATATGTCTTGGGGAGTACACAGGGACCAGCTTAGGGCCAAGCTATCTTCCGCCTGCTATGCTATATCTAAGATAAGAAACATTATGGAAGAAAGGGAGGTTATTGGAGCATATTATGCATTGGTGGAATCTCATTTGAGATATGGTATATTATTGTGGGGTAATTCTATAAATATAACGGATATTTTCATACTGCAAAAAAGGGCGGTGAGACAAATCAGAGGCATAGGACAAAGAGAATCATGCAAACCTCTTTTTAAAACACTGCGTATTCTCACCGTTTTTGGTATATATGTTCATGAGTGTTTGTGCGAGTTTTACAAACACAGAAACAGTTATGTAACGCACGCTGACATGCATTACCATAATACAAGGAATAAGTCCCTATACGTCCAGGCATTGCACCCATCAACTACTGAATTCCAGCGTACTTCTCATTACATAAGCCTCAATTTTTATAATAAATTACCAGAAAACATGAAAGATATTGAAAATTATGACAAATTCAGGAAAGAGACGAAAAAATATTTAATTGAGAAATCCTTATATGACCTTAAGGAATTTTAATATATATATATATATGTATATGTATGTGTATATGTAATTGGGCAAGAGCTGTATGGGAATGTAATTGGGCAAGAGCTTGGTGCTTTCCCTTATTTTTGTTTTTGTGGAACTCGCGCGGGCTTTCGTGGGTAGGTATGACATAAGCGGTGGGGATCTTTAGTTCACGAAATGGTGGTTTGCAGGATTCTCTCCTGTTTAATCCGCGTATTGCTCTCACGGCTCTTTTTTGTAAAATAAATACCTCTTTAATATCAGTGGCATTTGCCAGCAATGGGATCCGGTGTCCCAAGTGGGATTCGGCCGGAGAATGGTATGCACTCTCAATTTCCTTTTCGTCCAATATCTTTCTCGATCTGGATACCGCATAGCGGGCTTAACACAATTTTGGTTTGGGCTGGTCTATGTGGGTTTTCCGTGACATGTTTTAGTCGGTGTAAGTTCCTGGAAATTTAGTGGACTTGGCAATCTCATTAGAGTAATTTAACTGTTTTTCTTTTTTATTTGAGAAGTTTATCAACACTGCTTTGCTTAAATTGGCGACATCGGGTTCACTCTAAACTAGTCATTGACTTCAAAAAGTGTTTCGCTTGTTGGATCCTCCATTTTTGCTCTATAGTCACTTTCAAGAATGCGCGTGGTGTCGTCTGCGAGTTGGACAGTCTTGGCACATGTTATGTTGGTGGCTAAGTCGTTACAATAGAGTTTGAAGAGGAGGGGTCCTAATGTTGAGCCGTGGGGCACACCGGTGTTTACTATTTCACAACTCGATTGCTCAGCCTTTTCCTCAATTCCATCAATTATTTTAATCTCCACCACTTGCTGCCTGTTTTGTGGGTACGATTTAATGAGTGAATTGGCCGCTCCTCTAATTCCATGATGGTTTAGCTTGTCTACCAGGGTATTGATGTTTATACAGTCGAATGCTTTGCTTGGATCGCAGAACTTTTATACACTTTTTTTATACACTGTTAGCTTAGATCGCAGAACTTTTTATACACTTTTTTTATAATTTAAAATGTAATTTCATTTGTAGAAATACTATTTGTTGTAATTTCGTAATGTTATTATATATATAATAATTTTTTGTAAAGTAGTTTCTATACCCAGATCGGGTTTATGAAAATAAATTTTTCTTATTTCTTATTTCTTATTTCTTACTCATCGATTTAATCTATGAAATTATTATTCAGATAAAATCAGTCCTCGGCTACTTGCCGGGAAAGTATTCGGGTGACATAACTGATTTTTTACACGACTGCCCGACTAAAAAGGAGCGTAATGTTTTCAGGGTTCATCTGTGTATGTTTTTCGTTTATTTATACCACCATAACCTAACCGCTTCAACCGATTTAGAGGCGTGTGACATCGTTAGAATCGATATGTCATTGGGACGTGCCGCGACCCTTTGCTCTCATATAATGAGAAAGCAGCGTCTTCAATATGAATCGCCGTGTTATTCGTTGGCGTGTTGACAGTCATCATTTGACAGTTTTTTTCATTCTTCTTCGCGGCCGTCAGGAATAAACCCAATAGGCCGAGAGACGAAGAGAATTATTTGAAATAATAATTTAGATAATTTAACTGTCCAAATATCAAATAAGTAGTTGTCTTAATGTTCAAATGTCAAAAAATTTACATAAATATATCACGCTTTGTTTCAAATGAAAAATCTCATTGAGTATATTCCGGAAGTATGCATATATCTCTATGGATAAATACCTAAACCAAAAATATTTTATAAAAAACCGTATATAAAAATAATTATAAATACAATAGTTCACTTTCTGTAATGGCAGTCGTGTTTTTTCGTGTCTTTTTAATACTTTCAGTAATGGCTGTCATGTCTTTTTAATACTTGTTTGTTTGAAAAGCTTTATTGCACACACAAAAGAATACAATGTGGTGGGCCTATTGCCAAGTGGCAATATCTACCGACCATACCGCCAGGGTTATTGTGACTGAAAGTTTATGTGGGCAAATTAATTTACAAGTAATAAATGAATACACTTACAAAAAAGTCATCATAGTATAAAATATAATTCAGTGATTAGTAACGTAGCCAACTCGATATTGAAGGGAGGAGTGAAATATAAGGACAAGCAAAGGAGACGGGAGGGGAGGGGGGAATTCATAAGTTGAGTAAATGTCTCTGAATAGAATTGTCTTGAACTTGTCTACTTATTTGTGCTAAATCATCTGACCGCTTCGATTACTCTATTTCAATTATAGTTGCTTAATTTTAATTCAATAAAATCTGCTCTTGTACAATAAATCAGTCGAATTATACTGCGCTAACATGTCGCACAACTTTAATATATTTACTTGTTTTGTGTCTTTCCTGTGTATTCTCTTCCTTGTGTAATTCCTTGTTTTGTGTCTTTCAGCTGTTTCCTCGACATTCGTCTGGCTGCTGTTACAACTGTGCTTCGCTTCTTTGGCTTTGGGCGAAAGATGATCTTCAGGATATGCTCTCGTATCTTTTGAATCTTAACTTTCGTATTATGGCAAACAAATACATCTTATTTGAACATATTTTTTATTTTTTATTTATTTATTTGTATCAAACATAATTATAAAACGCATAAAAATGGTCATACCAAGTAATGGTGCGAAGAAACAACGGCCCACATTCACATGACCATGCTCAGTGTATACCCAACTAGGCCAAATATAGCCTGTATCTGGGCATACGACTGACAATAATTATACTGACGGGCATATACTGACAATAATTAGTCATATATTTTATCTCGAATAGTAACCAACATGATCTAGAACTACTTCATTAGTTCTAGAATGTTAGTTTTTGTTTTTACATGACTGCCCGACAAAAACGGAGTGTAATGTGTTCTGGGTTCATCTATGTATGTTTTCCGTCTTATTCCACCATAACTTTTAAGCGCTTGAACCGATTTAGAAGTGTGTAGTATTGTTAGAATTGTTATGTCATGCCGACTGTCATAGCGTGCCTTAACTGTCCAAATATCAAGTAAGTAGTTGTGTAAATATCCAAATGCCAAAAATCTAATAAATTAACATAAGTATATCGTGTTTAGTGTCAAATGAAATGCCTGATTGAGTACATTCCGGATGTATACCTACATATATATTTATGGATAAAAACCACAAATATTTCATTAAAAACCCGTAATAAAGATATATAAATTCAATACTTCTCTTTCTGTAACGGCGGTCTTGTTTTTTATTCTTCTTAGCATATTTACTTGTTAAGAGCCCGTTCACATATTTTTTCCAGAAAGGCAAGAAAAGTGGATTTTGGCGTTCTAATTCCAAGAAATAAAGAGATTTCTACAAACTTTAATTACTGAATTACCTGGACCATTTCTTGATGTTGACCATAGCGGTCTTTAATTTTAGATGTAACGAATATTATTTACTTATTCAGCCCATTTTCCGAAAGTCGTTATTCGTAAAACGCTCGGAAGGCAAACTTTGAGCTCCTTAATACAGTAATATCACTACAACGAAAACCGTATACTATTTTTTTTTATGTCCGTCATGTATTCTTGATGTACACTACGGCTTTATTTTTTCGTTTTTTGATCACATATCCAAGGTATACATTACTTACAATTACACAAAATTAAAAAAAAAACTTCCTGTATCATTCTAATTTTCTCAGAAATAAAATAAGATTCTTATATAATACTTATACTATATTAAAGTTCACTCTTTTAGCAATACGACATAATATAAATTATTGTCATTAGAAAGGAGAAAACACTGCAAAAAACAATTAGAAATTGTGTATATATTTGCTTGCGCAAGAGAAGAGCGCTCAGTGCCGCGGTTTTTCTCCCAGGGTTGAATAGTTATTTATTTATTTATTTATTTATTTATCCTATCTTTTATAGTTACATCCAAAAAAAAAATGCGTTCATTTTTTCAACTCATTTTAAAAGAATACCTACGCTATTTTGTAATACGGCTCTTAACACACATCCCTTCCCTACCTCCACAATCGCGAGATCGGTTGTAGAGATTTTGAAAGGCTTTGACTAAAGTTTCAACAGTAATGCTATTCAGAACCGCCTTAACATTCGCTTAATTAACGATACACTCTCAAAACGCTTACGCTTGAGGTCGGCTTTGAGTTTGGGGAAAACAAGAAGTCTACTGGAGCTAAATTAGACGAATATGGGGTATGCTCGAAGACCGAAACCTATCATTTGGCCATAAACTGACGCCCACTAACGGCTACCCGATCCCGACAGCCGGGCAAAGGATGCCGTGGTCCGCGATAGATTCGGTAGATACCGAATCACCACTAACATAAGGTAGAGGACTGTGCAAGCGACCTCAAGCCTGTAACTAGTAGGGAGGCGGGAGAAATCTAGCCACAACTGGTAGTCAGGGGCGAGACGGCCCGCTGGATGCTTCTCAGTGTCTCACGTAAGGCGTTGGACTCTGACGGGCTGTGGCGGAGTTGGTTGGTGGATTGTTTCGTCCCCAAGTATTCTACGATCACCTCACGGGAGATCTTCCTGGGGTGACAGGTTCGTCCGTTGTAGATGATACCTCGAAAGTTTCCTTGAGACTAGCGGATTGTCGACTACCGAGTATTATTGATTAGTTAGATAATATTGTAGTCGAAATAGTTGTAAAATAGGCCCGCCACCGGCGAGACAATTACTCCGGCGGGAGGCTGCGAATCACACACTTGCCGGAAAATTGAAATGTGAGAATCTCGTGACGTCACCTCCGTGTCTGCCTGCACAGAAAGCGAACGCACGTAGACGACAAGCATTAAACGCACGCATCTAGACTTACCTTCCACGCAAATAGGTATTTATTTAAGTTATGATATTTCGGTCGCAAAGTAGTAATGTTAGGCAGGTACTTAGAGGTGTTGCCAAAACAGTTGACCGTTTAAATAATTCTCGGCCCACCAACCAACCACTCCCCCCCCCCCCCCCCCCCAATTAAGTTTCACAACGTGAACAGGTCTGGCGAAAAGTTGCCCACAAAGATGTTTTTAAGCAAAAAAGATTACAACAGTGTAACAATATGCTCTGAAAATAGGTCAAAATCAAGAAAAGTTGTAGGTGATTCTCGATTCAGTTCGGTAGTTGAAAGTATTAGGTTCAATGCGTTATTAGACCATTTTATCACAGCAATGAATGTGAGCTTATTTTGTACCTATAAGTCCTATCAACCTTTATCCGATTGCTGTTTTGTAAATAATTTAATGAAAAACATTTTGGCTTTTAACAGTTTCCTAGAAGCTCTAGCCGTTTTTTAAGAAAAATTAAAAACAAAACACGATAACTACAAAAGAGGGTGAAGGAGCTGGGGGGGGGGGGGGGGGATAATTGTGTAACCTGTTCCTACTTCTAGATTAAAGTAAAGGTATACATGAAAGCTACATGCATGCCAAATATCACGCTTCTGCCAGATTGGACCGTGTTTCTAGTAAAAAACTAGACTATAGAAAAATAAAGATTTGTGTGACCTAAGGAGCCATTGAAAGAAATTACACTTCGCATTATAATGAAAATACAGAGGATACCAGCCGCAGTAAAAACGCTCTCAATAGAGGGCGGTATACCTATGCACTTTTAAGGTGCAATGTTTATATATGGAAAAAATAGTAGGGGAAACTAGTACAAAATTATCCCTTTCACAAAAAAAAACAATAATATTTTCAAATTTTAGAAACTAATGTTTATTTCATTAGTGTAATTAAACTATGGCCCATTTTCTACAACTGCTAAAATAAAATATTTGAAATAAGCTGTTCCAAATATATTTTATAAATATTATTGCTAAACAATAAAAAAGGATCATTTTATACAAACCTGTGTGGTAAATATCAAGTGAAATACGCAAAATGTATTAAAATGACTTTATTATGTGGCCGTTATATCTTGTTTCTATTTACGTACAGAAGACATTGGAATATGCACCGTTTTCGCCAACAAGAGCGCAGCAGTTCATGAGCCTAATTTTTGATTTGACCACCCACATCGAAAAGACCCTTACCTTAGAAAAAAACAACCGAATACAATTTCTCGTTAAGAGGATCCTGAGCCTATGCCGTTACACAAATGTAGGTAATTTACGCTTGCCGGCAGCGGCCACGCACGTATGTATGAGTAAATCTCATACATTGATAACGCTGAACAGACGGTCGCCCGCCAAATCGAAGTAACCCGCATTTTATAATTTTATTGCTCATAGCAAATTGCAAATAACAAAAACTGCAAATTGTGATAAAAGCAAATCCTTTTGCACACGTATTTATTAGACCAAAATAGTCGATTTGACCCGCCGTTCCGACATATATGGCCCAGGGGACTCAAAATAGCGGCCGTTTTTCAAGATGGTCGCTAATAACCCAAAATTATTTTTCTCATGCTAATTTTAATGACCCATGGGCCTTTTCGGCTATTTTGGGGTCGTATATTTCAAATATGGCAATAAAAATAACTTTAGTTCATTTTGAACAGGATTATAAACATTTTTAACGAGTATTTACTTTCACGTTACCGTTATGTTATACTACGCGTCTTTTTCGAGTATTTCCACACTGGAACAGACGAATCTAAAGTCAAAACTGTCAAAAAGTCAAACGAACGAATAATTTTGTGTAGCCTGTAAGTAATTTCTGAAATTTGCTACCCAGAAAACATGGAAAATTTGAACTATATACCTATAGAATATGTAAGTGGGTCTTTGACTTCGAATTTGTAGTCGCTGGCTCAAATATGACGACTACATGTGTTTTGAACAACCTTTGAACGTATTTTGAACCGATTTGAACATATTTGTACATTTGGCCAGAAAACTTAAACTATTGTACTTGGTATCATCATCAGAACTGGTCAAAATAAATGTACCGTGGCCGTTTTATACTACACTATACTACACTATATATAAATGATTGTACACATTCTACCTTGTTTGTAAGGAAATATTTATTTATATTTATTTATGTTTATTATTTTCAGCATCATATTTGAAATGTACGACGCCAAAATAACCGAAAACGACCCTTGGGTCTTTAAAATCAGCACGAGAATAATCATTTTGGTTTATTAGCGGCCATCTTGGAAAATTGCAGCCATTTCGAGTCCGCTGGGCCAAATATGTCGGAGCGGCAGGTCAAATCGACTATTTTGGTCTAATGAACACACGTGTGCAAAAGGATTTGCTTTTATCACAATTTACAGTATTCTTTCAAAATATGAGACGAACCGCTTAGACTATCAGGATAGCACATACTTTATGATTCTGAGTAAAGAAATAAAAATGGATAATGCTTAAAACAATCATAACATTGTTATTATCATCAGTACGAGGATAAAATGTATCCAGAATGTGTCGTAAAATGTGTCGAGAAGGATAAAAAACAGTAATTATTATAGGTATAAATAGCTACACTAAAATTTTAATTATTTCAAAAAGCAGTTACCTTTATAAATAAACTACTTCCGACGGAAAGAAGGTACAGATAGATTTCGCGGCTTAATGTGATTATATATTTTTGAACAACTTCAAATATGTAATTAAAATTAATAAAGAAATAAATTAATGAATGCCACTTTTAAACAGTCTCGAAGAGGAGTTTAGTGGATTTCACTCTGTGCTCCCCGGGATTCGCCCGTTGGATGAACAATTGGAAAGTTTACGAGCACCTTAGTACTTCTTCGGACCGCAGACTGGTGACATTTGGCATCGGCCGTCGCGTTCCCCCCACGCCACAATCCGAGTGGCGATACCGAACCGGCGACATAAACTAGGACCGGTTTGGTGAAGTCCTCTGCGAGAATCTTGAGGCCTTTCCATCGCCTTCTAGTAGTACCGCAGAGGACTTGTGTGTCGTGTGATGCCGTGGTAGGGCGGAAGAAACCCCGCGGTGGTTTCGAGGCCCCGTGGTGGTCTTCCGAACTCTGCGATAATTTTAAATTTAATATTTTAAATAATGTAACGTAGGTAGCGATTGAAAATTAATGTGATTGAAAATTGTTATTTTTGTGATGTGACGCAATGACGAGATGTAAATTTTCTACTGATCGATCAAGGTGAACAATGTATGAGATGAAGTTAAAATAAAAAAAATAAAAAAAATCTCAGGTTTCAATTTTGTTTTAAACTCTCTCTATACTATTGAGTATCTATGATATTGAACATTTTCAAAGCCTACCTATTTGATTTTAAAATATTTTTCAAAGGATTTTATTTTTCTATGGTTTTAAAATATTTCTAAGTATTCTGTAGTTTTGAATATTTTCAAAGACTATTTGATTTTAAAATGATTTTCAAATATTTTATTTTTCTATGGTTTCAAAATATTTCAAAATATTCTATAGTTTTGAATATTTTCAGAAACTATTAGATTTTAAAATGATTTTCAAATTATTTTAATTTTCTATGGTTTCAAAATATTTCTAAGTATTCTATAGTTTTGAATATTTTCAAAGACTATTTGATTTTAAAATGATTTTCAAATTATTTTATTTTTCTATAGTTTCAAAATATTTATTAGTACCTATTCTATAGTTTTGATATTTTCAAAGACTATTTGATTTCAAAATTCCCGTGCTTTTTCTGGTTTAAATGACGTGTCGCAACCTTAAATCAGTGCATATGCTATCAATGCTCTTTGTAAGCTATATATCTTACAGCCAACCACTTATTTTCAACTTACGAAAATGTTACATCTGCATGCCGAAATGTCCTTCGTTGCTCACTCCTGATGGCGAAACTGCTTTTCAAAATCAATATTCAAAATCAATATTCTACCTGTACATGTTTTATGCGTCTTTCAGTATTTTTTTATTGAATTTCAGGTTTTTCACGCAAATTAACTAAACTATTCGAGATTACAAGTTTCGAATAGTGGTCCCTTCAGAAAATATTTTCAATTGTTTTACGCTTATTGGAGTCGATCTATGTTTTATATAATGAGCGCCAATCGAATCTTGGCGTTTAAAACTATCTCTTTTTCTTATATCTCGGACTGAAAACAACATCGCTTTCTCATGTCTTTAGACTGAAATTTCACGCTGATTCTATGGCGTTTCTCAAAAAACGAAATATGTTTTCTTGCGCTTCCCCATTAACTAAAATACATGTAGAGTATTATAATAAGTTATAACAAAGATGCCATAAACATCCATTAAAAAAAAACAAATATAAAAAAAAAATACTTAGGTACAGCTGTTTGCTTTTTCGTGACGATGCGTGACGACGCAGTACTGCGGTGTAGAAGAATAAAATATTACGTGAGCGGGGAACTGATAAGAGCTAACCGAAAAAGACGTGCTCTCACTTCCAATAGCAGCAGGGAAGTGAATCTATTTCATAGCGCGCCTGTGTATTTATTAACGCGGCTAGCCCATACAAAAAATGTATGGAGAATCTGATACCTGATTTTCAGGGATTTATTGTATAAAATCCTATTACAATAATTTAAATTTAAGGGGGTTGGAAAACATATATTTCCTAAACAGCGGCGGTAGTTATCGACCTGACATCATCTATCCTTGAAACGATCTGTTGGCCACCCAATTCCAAGTGACCACGACGGGCATAGGGCGCCTCGGTCCACAATATATTCAAACTGAATTACCACTTACCTCAGCTAAAGCCCGCGCAATCGAACTCAAATCCGCGACCAAACCTAAGGACAGAGAATATGGCCAAATCTGGCAGTGAAGGGGCAAGTTCGGCCTGCTGTTTACTTCCCAGTGCCTTGCGGTAAGGCGTTGGACTCTCACGGGCGTGTTGGCGGAGTTCGACAGCGGACTGTGTCCAACTTAAGTCTCTGTGTTCATCCCACGGTTGAAAGAACGATCTAATATCCTATAACTTCCTGGGGTGGCGGGTCCGCCCGTAGTAGTTAAGAACTCCAAAGTGTACGTTTTCCTTAATGAGCCCCAAACAGAAACTGGGCCTCACGGTGTGCTCTTTCCTTTCTAGTTAGCTAGCAATATTATTCCTGCTAAAACTTCATCTATGGATACTATTCATTTGCGAATTCTTTGGAATCGGCATATCTGGTTTTTTGTAGCATCCTTCAGGCACGAAGCACTACTCATGAAGGTCGTAGTCCAGTTCTTGTCGGACACTCAACAATCGGAAAGCAACGTATTACTGCTGGCGCATTTACAACAGCAGGTTGCAAAGTAGTCATTATTCTACACGGCTAACTCGCCTTTCTACCACCGGGTGTGTCATAATGTCTATACCAATTATAAGAATCAATTAACACAGGAATTTTAGAATTTTAGAAGAATTTTAGAAGAACAATAGAAGAATTTTATTTGAATTAGTGATTTTAATAACACAAATGTCGGATTGAAATTACTGTTTTAATAGTTTGTGCAAATGCAAAATAAATTTATTTTAATTGGGGTAACCCAAAAAAGAATATATACAAAGGAAGCAGCCATGGAATTCATTAACTATTATTATATATTACTCACCTAGCTCACCCCCAAGAAGTGTAATACTATTATTACACTTCTTGGGGGTGAGCGGTGGACTCCGTACTAAAGACCGTCTTTGGTAGGTTTAGGACAGCTGCCTTGCCACGTGTGTTTACCTTACTACCCATTCACTTCCTCTTCGAAGCCATAATTTGATATGCGGAAATCGAGGTAAAGGTAGTTTTTCTAAGAAGGGGTTGATTATCTTCATGGAGACCAAGATCTTTAAAGAGGTGAAATAGACTTGGCTGGCAGTCCAGGAGTGCCAACTTTCATCAAGTGAAGGTGAACAGTGAAGCCGTCCCAGATCACGGCATTTGCGGGAGCATGGTATTTATTTAATTTGTACTCGTGGTCTTTTAGGATGTTTGATTCCCACGGAACAGTTAATTCTACAATAAGGGCCATCTTCCGAGATAGGGAGTAAAGGGTAATATCTGGACGGAGGGTTGTACATCTGCGTTTTTCAGGGAATCGATACTGCTTGGAAACTGAATCAACCTCCAGAATCCAATCTGGTTTTCTCAATTATTGAGAAAGCCTTTAGAGTGATCCCGCACAAACTGTATTGGGGGTTTGGAGGGTACTATCAGACCCTTGTTGGCACGGGCCACTGAGAGGGTAATTACCTCACGAATAACAGCAACGACAATGTCATAGGGGAAAGTGTAGAGGAGAGCAGGTAGGCTTTATATACGGGGAGCATTACATTAGTACAGTGGAGAAATCTACGCTATTCAATATATTGACGTCTTCGCGTTTGTGTGCTCGACTCGCGCTCGTATAAAAGCGAGTCACCCACACAAACGCGAACACGTCAATGTATTGGATAGCGTAGATTTCTCCACTGTACTAATGCTATCCGTGTACGAAGCCTACCTGCTCTCCCCTACCGTCCTTGATTTAAGGCCACCTTGCAGCCGGCTAGAGTCTAGATGTGCAAGAGGTATTGCTATAAAAAGGACATGAACTATTCCCTGAATAGACCCAACGAGTTGAGTTACTGGAGTCTGGAACTGCATTCTGATACATTTTAAAGTACTCCCCACGTATGAGGAATTTCAATTTCCAATATAAAATATTAACAAGTTGCGTCAATTTCAAATTTTAAATTATTTTATTGATTTCAAATTATCAGTAGTTACAATATACAAAAGTCATAACCTAACTAGGCAGCCGTCTGTTCCAAGATAGATATTTTATTTTAATCATAGTCATCTTAAGAAATATATAATGTTATATTTATATAAATAAACAAAAACGCACTTCATGTTTAAAGAAATAAAAATTAAAATGTTTTTCTATGTATTAATAATATACAAAACAAATTCACAAAAATAAAATTATATTTAAAAATCATAGATTTTTATTCCTACTTATACTATTATGATTTTATTCTAAAGTTTCAATTATCTAATATAGTGTTCAATATCTGCATTTGTACAATTTAAGAGGTAGGCACTCAACCAATATTTAATGTGTATGAAATTATAATCTCTTTAATGTTTAGTGGTAGGCAATTATACAATTTGGGGGCAAAATAAGAGAAACTGGATTGGCCAAAAGCGGATCTCCTGAGAGGTATTGCAAAATTTGTTTGTTTTGATTTTCTTGTCACTTGAGATTGCTGGTTTTTTTTCTGTTCTCCTACTTCATTATGGAATTTAGTGAGAGTTGCCAGCACAAACATTTTTCACACGCTCAACACTCTATACTCTCAGAAAAAGTCATATGAAGTATATGTTTGGGGTTTTTTATTGATCACCCTCAGTATAGCCTTTTCGATTTGCAAAGGGTGGTCAGCAGCGTATTTGCCGCACAACCCTAAGTTACGATGCCATATCGAATAACCGACTTGCAAACAGCAAAGTACACTTCTTAGCGTATTGAAATCTAAGATGGTCCTCAAACTCCTGAAGTAATAGACAAGTTTTCTCAGTCTTGTCGCAACATTCTTTAAATGATCCTCCCAGCGCAGTTTGTTGTCTAACATCGCGCCCAATGGAGGGCACCCTGTAAACATTCATACACTGGCAATCTTGTGTCTTATGATGCATGACTGAAGCTTTATAGTTGAATTGGTAAGTCAGTGATTGTCTTGCTAAAGGTCATAAAATTCGTTTTACTAATATTTAAAGTCAATAAATTTCTATTCAACTATCTCTTCGCGTTTCTTAGTATTAATTCAGTATCGGCAAACAGATCTTCCCAAGTCGAAGACTTGATCAATACAACGGTGTCATCGGCAAAGCTGATGATCTTTCCTATCGCCGGGAGTTTGCAGAAATTATTCAAATACACCAAAACGAGAATTGGACCCAACACGCTACCCTGTGGGACACCATACATTATATGCTGTGTAGAACTATATTCTTCGCAGAGTCTGGTCATCTGCAGTCTTTCTGATAGATACGATTTAGCGTTCGATTTAGACCACTCTAGCGCATTTTATACGAGTCCGATCCATTTCAGTTTAGTCATCAGCAAGGGGTGCAAGACAGTGTCGAAAGCCTTCATAAGGTCGAGGAAGACTGCCAATAAAACACAATATTTTTTGTATGCTACATTTAATCACTTTGATCATAAACTTAACATGGATTTTAATTTATTTTGATAAATGTATATAATAATATGAATTTCATGTAGGTACCTAGATTAGTCCACTTCTGTTTAATCACATTATATTTCATTATACCTTCGCCCTGATCTACAGACAATTTCGATACGATTGCACGGTGCTCCCTATTTCAATAGTGGCTTACTTAAGATAGCATAAGCATTTCAGATTACATTTTTTCTGTCTCTAACTAATTCAATATTGTCTCAGACATGATTTTTTTAAACAATTTAACCGCATATACTTTTAGGTACATTTAATTACTGAAAGCGAAACAACGATTACTATATTTTAAATATACTTTCTTACTTTCTTATCTTCGGAATAACAGAAATATCCTTTCGAATCAAAAGTAGCCACTAATTTAAACACAAAAAAAAAAAAGAAAATTGAGAAGCGACCAAAACTAATTAAATTTAATCTCGATAGAACCTACAGTCTCAACAGCCAAGTGTTTAATTTCCAAAAATTCAATCACCATCGTACGCTAAACAATATAGTCTATATTCAGAGGACGTGCTAAATCTAAAATAATAAAAAAAATAGCTTAACTTAAACGTCAAAATTCTTTAGCATAACTTTTCATTTGTACTGTAAATGTGAGTCAACCGGTGACAATTGTTGCCGTATTTCAAGAGTTTTACTTTACAATAAATAGAAAATGGAAAAAATCAGCACAAAAATAGGCATATATCTATTTTTTTTATAAGTCATTGTGACGATGTGTAGGTAGTGTTTTTAATTATGCTATTATGCTAATTATTTCGAATGGCAGCAGTTACACGCAAGTACATACATTATAGATATCGTTCGAAGACCTTTGAAAGGCCATAATACATAAAGAGACTACTTTGATACGTCACATTTATATTGTTTCATATGGAATTTTAACAGACGTGTCATTTAAACCTAAATACATGCAATTGTCTAATTAACAATAATATTTTAGACATCTAAAACTGTAGAGAACATCGACTTTAAGATAAAAATATTATATATAGATTAACTACATATTATTTGAAATGGAATAAAAAAGAAATCGCTTTAAAGAGATGGTAAAATAATACATAAAACGAGACGAAAGCACCTCTTCTAGAATATGTACATTGAATGGACGAATTTGAAAAGAAAACTGTGGGCGCTCTCGGTAGCATTTATTTACAAAACCGACGGAGACGTAGTTTAGTTCGCAGATGCATAGTTAGTTCCATTTCATTTCCTGCGAAGAAAAGTCGCTTTAGATGAAGGTTCTCGGTTTTTCTCCGTCAGACATGTTACTTTACAGATTTACAGTAATGCCCGACGTGCGTAATATTAATTTGAAGAATCCAATAACCTCGAAAGAAAATTATAATAAAGCGTGCAATTTACCTATGATGTTTCGAGAGCGGTAGAATCCTGCGGGGAAAAACGGGAAGAATAGGGAATAATACGGTAATCGCCGGCGACGGACGCGACTAGTTTTTAAAACTAACATAAAACCTAGAAGCTAATAGTACAAAATAATTGAGATATATTTTGAAAGTTGAATTAAAAGAAGATATAAGAATAAATCGGCGATTCCGGCTACGCTAAAAAATAGCAACGCTTACAAAATAATATATCACGGTTCGTATATTATTTACATTTCTCGCGGACTTCGAAAAAAATATATTTCACCAGCGCGAATAAAAATAAATATCTACATTCCGGCGGATCTCCGAGGAGAAGCGATACGCTCGATAGAAGAAGCCGCGAGAGAACGGCGAGGAGGGGATTTTGCGGGACGTGGGGCGTTCAGAGGGCGCCGAACGGGTCGAGCGGCAGCGGCTGCTGATTGGTGGGCTGCGGCGGGACGGCGGGACGCGCCGGGGCCGCCATCGGCGGGACGGGACCGGGACCTCCCGCGCCGGCCTGCTATTGGCCCCAACAACCACCAGTGTTAATACAGTGCATCCACCTCGGATATTAGCATATTAAAAAGCGAAATCGAGAAGGCGAAACTCAGTCCGAGACGCGGACCCCAATGTCGGTCCCGTCGAAAAACTCATTTCGCTTTCCGCAATTTAGGTTATAGAATCTTATTATTATTAACCGAATTTCATCAACGCTCGGATGCCCGATGGAGTCATTATGACTAACGCGGTAAAGAATTATAGACTTTATGTAGATAGATTGTTATTAAATAAAAAATGCAAATGAAAGGTATTGAGAGTTTACTATTAATGAAAAAAAATATTTTTTTATAAATCTTTGTTGCCGTAAATTTAAAATTTTAAGACTAATTCTATCACCGTCGTTATCTTCAAGTATGAAAATAGTTAAGAGACTCGATAGGTGTTTAATTTAATTCTAAACAGTTTGAAAATATAGTAAACTCAAAGATGCGTCAGGAGTCAAAATCACTCAATCGGGCATTCTAGTGTTAAGTAATTTGCAATAATATGTAACCGGAACTTATGCAATCGCGCGCATCAAACAATATGCCGTGTATTTTATCTTGAGAAAATTAACTAAAATAAATGGTTGTAATAATTTAATTATTGCTTATTTTCCAGTTAAAATATATTGACAATAACATCCATGTAGGATGTTGCGGATTTGTAATTCTAGGAAGGAAATTATTTTCAATGTTGAAAACACCTGTTCCGAAAGCTTTAGTTAGGAAGCTGTAGAGGCTACAAGAGTGTACATCAACTATATTTAATTTATCGGAAATATAGATATACAGGCTGTTAGGAAACATCGATCCTTTATCGAAATTACATTTCCGCCGGTACAGGCTGATGCAATATGAGTATATAACACCAATAAAGAATCGAATGTAATGAACAAGCTGTAAAATTATATATTTAACAAGATGTCTGCCTGCTGTATGGAGAGGTGATGCAATTTCTTTAATTTAGAATGAATGAACATGCCATGAGAATAAATAATATTGAACCAGTATCGGTTAATTCTTTAGGAATAGTCCTCAAGTACGTTGAACCTCCCGATTTTCCTTGTGCTATCTTTTACGCTATCCTTAAATGAAAAAGGTGTAGAGGAGTCACAATGTCCGTTTTAGGATATAGAGATGCTATGTCACTGCACTTGCTATATTTGTGCGCAATAGCTGTACACAGTAAATCCATAATGAAAATGTTCTAAGAGAGAGCGATCTTTGATAGGCAGGTTTAAAACAGCTGTCTTGCCACATGTTAGTGTTCATCTTACTGCCGATTCACTCCCCCTTTGAAGCCATAGCATTTGAGATGCGGAAATTGCACATTTAGATATATTTTTCCTAGGAAGGATTTGATTATTTTTTGGAGATAAGATTTAGAGGCTACGAGCGCCAACTTCCACCGAACAGATGTCGGCCTTTGCGAGATCATGGTATTTATTTAATTTGTAGTTGTCGCCTTTTGGGATATTTCATTTCCATGCAACAGTTAATTCTACAATAAGGGCCATCTTCCAAGATAGAGAGTAAAGAGTTATATCTGGAAGAAAGGCTGTGCATCCGGGACTTTCAGGGAATCGATACTGCTTATAGACCGAATAGTATACCGAATATAATGAGTAAATATCGTCGCAAATACAACAGCACATATTCATATTGCAGCTATTCACCAGGCTAAACTTAATTCAATCATGCGTCAAGCAATGAATAATATTAAAACACCCCCAAACAGCAGGCAACCATTGAACAATAAAAAAATAAAAGGAAAAGCGGCACGAACAACATAAAAAAAAAACAAAACTCACCATATTGAAAATGTGTTGGGTATGGAATGTATGGGGCAATGGGTTTAATTGTATTCCCTGCGCCTGCAAAATCAAAATGGCAAAAAAAGAGGGTAACACATGCACTCACTACTGGCGGGGATAGCGGGTATAGCGCGCATACTGGTGCGGTCGGCGGCACTATCTTACAGCGGGTGCCACTGGCGTCGCAAGCTGCGCGCCGGAAATCGGTGAGAAGTGAAAATACAAGCGAGATGTCAAATCACATATGACAAAGGTTAAATGTATTACATACTTGTAATTTCAATCATGTCATAATTATTACAGAGGAATAATGAAGGGGTTGGGGGGGGGGGGGGGGTAATAAATTAAATTTACCATCAATATTATAATTTGTTATATAATAATAGTTATAATTTGTAACGATGACTGTACTATAAATGATTTGTAGCACTAGAGAGCCCACTGCCTTGGAACAAGTCCTGGCACTAAGTTGGGCAGCAGCAGTACATACATGCTAATGCTCATATCGGCTGTGTTCAATTTTTCTTCATATGAATATATATACATATGATTTGTAAATGCGGTGTTTAAATAAATAAATAAATTAATTAATTAATATTATCACATGTCTTTATTATCAATTTATTTATCAAGGACTAACTAAGCTAACTGAATGTATAGGAGCAGCGTTGATATTCTATTTTGCATACATAATGGTTTCATATCATGATATCTTATGATAACATAATATCGTCATGATACCATACTCGGTGAAGTACGGCTTGCAGAAAGATACTGTAAAACAGATTTCGTGGCTCTTTTTCGGAGGCCTCATCCTCAATGAGTTTGCTGCTATTCCCCAGTACATAAGGCCATAACTTGGTATGGAATGGAAATAGGCAAAATATACAGATTTTGCAGAATCATATCCGCATACCATTATTGTTTTTGTTAATGGCATATGAGGCTCTGCTTAATTTGAGACCTAATATTTCGGAAACTAGCCTTCATGTGCAATAAATAAATAAATAAATAAATAAATAAAAAAAGGCAGTGCTGCACCTATTTGGGCGATTTTGTATATCAATACTAACAATATCGTTTTTTATGAATTCTACCTCATTACCTAATAATTAATTGTGTTAAGTCATGTAACTTATATATTTATATAATAAATACGGAGGCCAGCTGAAACGACGAAAGCCAAAAAGACTAATCGACTTTTTGCGGTGGTTGACAGATCAAAACCTAGCCGCATCGGCTGGTCTCCATATATATTATCTATAGGTAATATAAAACAAAGTCGGGTTTGTTCGAACACTTATAACTCGAGAACGGCTGGAGCGATTTTCATGGTTTTTGATTTGTTGTATTTGTCTCCGTCCCGAATAGCAGAATAACTATTAAAAACAAAAATTGGAAAAATTGACGAAAAAAAATCCCATAATCCCAAAATGTAAATCCGTGTTTTTCTCATGGTCAGTTGCATGTTTTGTTTATTTGTTTTTGCGCCTAATAAAAAATATCGAGAATTAAACCGAGTGTATCCCATGCTGCACAATATGTAAATAGTTTAATTCAATCATGTCGCTGACACGCGATTGATATACTATTTTTTTTTAATTTTACATTTCTTTTTGTGTTATTATCTTAATAAAGGAGTGAACTTAATATTTATTTTGTATTCATTGGGCTCGATTGCGTTTCTTCGTGAACTAAAATCGGAAATTAGTCCGTGTGAACGAGACAGGGCATTACGCTAGAGCGAAGTGTGAGATGACGGTTGTCACTTTTTCGCATTAAAACTGCCCGCCAAGGTCAAATCTTACACCGCACGAAATATGCTCGAATTTATTCGGACGAGTAAAAAGTTCGGTAGGTAGTATTTATCGACGATCGTTCGTTTCATATACCGCTCTAACTTATTGCTCCGTCTCGTTCGCTTGGACTAATTTTAGTTTTAGTTCACAAAGAAACGCAATCGGGCCCATTGTATTACTTTCATAAAATCATAAATTAAGTTTAGCTAATCTGTATCACGATATTCATTGACTGTTAGGCGGTACGAAGTTCGCCGGGTCAGTTAGTATAAATATATAATATACAAGACTAACAAGATTAATTATTAGATTACAAGAGAGAATTCTTAAAATACGATATTGTTAATATGTATATACAAAATCGACCAAAAAAGGTGCAGTGCCATTTTTGCGCGCAAAGGCTGGCTTCCGAAACGTGTACGAGTTGTCCTTTCTAATATTGATATCGCACTTTTAAAAAAGTCAACTCTCTCTCTTCCATTTTGCGAACCTGCGAACATTATATACACCTTTCGTAAAATTTCTGAATTAGACATCTCGCTTGGATTTTAGAAGTCGAAAAAATAAAAGAAAGATTCGCTGTTAAACACCATCCAGTGAAAATAAATTGGCAAAAGATTTGAATAATAAAAAGAAGTCTTATCACTACATTATATTAATTCATAATTTAAAAAACATCACAACCCATTGACTGGCAAACAATATTACTCTTTCCTATCATGTTTCAGTCAAATGTTATTATTATTCAATATTAATAATGTTACTTCAAGTTAATTTCATTAAATGTTACTCCTATAAATGAATTCCCAGAAAAGCAGATCAGTTAGATGACAGTATTCTATTTTTTTCTTTTAAACTCTCTTTTTGGTAGATGTGAAAAAGTGACGCAAGTCACGGCATTCCAAAATGCACTCGGCGGAATCTTACGACGCCCGAAGGTTAACAATGTAAAGCATACAAACGGAAGGCTAAACATATTAGCATTTCTAATACAGCTAATACAATGAAAACATTAATGCAATATCACATGCTTTACACGATATCATTCAAAAATAAACATTTAAAAACAAATTATATCTAAGTATTTGGATTTATGGAGTTTGATATTAAGGAGGAATATTGTATTACCATTGGTCTGTATCCAGCTCCTGTGGTTGCTTGCATAGGCTGGGGACTCCAGCTAGCGCCTCCTTTGGCTGCGTTCTTCGGGGAGTTCCACTGGACACTCCTACAAATAGAGTTTAGTTTAATTTTTATTATGGATACAACCGATTATGATTACGATACGATTAGTCCAGTGGCGTAACTGAAACGGTGCCGCCGGTGCGGCGCACCGGGGCCTACGGTAATTCAGGGGCCCAATATGGAACTTCTATCTAGGGTCGACTTTCCATCCAACTCTGCTAGGAAGCTAAGGAAGCCGAAAAGATGGAAGATGAAAGCAGTGTCCGTTCTGCTCGAATCATTTTGTTCATATAATCCATACATTAATCTATACTAATATTATAAAGAGGCAAAGTTTGTGACGTTGTGGGAAGTAATCTCTGGATCTACTGAACCGATTTTGAAAATTCTTTTACCAATAGAAAGCCTCGTTATTTGTGAGCGTCATAGGCTATATATTTATCCGAAAAATGAAAAGACTTTTTCGTGGTAGTCGGATTTCCAAAGTAAGTCGGAAAAAACGGTCGAACGAAAACGTTTCTAACTAACGCTGCCTTAAGGATGAGAGATATATGATTAAGTTCTAGGGAAAACTTGTAGAGCTTGATAATGCCTACAAAAAAGTCAGCGACAGCATATGTCTAACTTTTATATTTAAGTCACAAAAAGTAGTTTTTGAAATTAAAAAAAATATTTTAAATCGTTAGGTCATGTTTATTGGTCATATTATCAACAATTATGAATTATTATCAAAATAAGTAAATTTATCTTCTCAAGTGTTTAAAACAAAAGACTTTTTCCTTTTACTGCATATAATTTTAGTTTTTCTACATAAATGGTTAAAGAGATAAGACACTCACAAATAAGACACTCGCAAGAAGACACTCACAAATAACGGTAACATAGTCAAATTGGCATGCAAATACATACAAACATATGCAGTAACAATATAACCCTTCTTTTGGCAGTCGGGAAATAAACCATAGCACTCAGTACTAAACAAACCATACTCATAATTTCATCACAAGTAAAAAGTTTTACCGCCCAACGAAGTGGGCACGGGTCAGCTAGTATTACAATATTTTTTATATACTATACATTTAAATTATCTCCCCATCCATTCATTTTATTTTTTTCATTAATCATAACCGCAAGCAAGTAATGCTCAAGTAACTCAGCCATAAAGAAGTGAGAGACAAGAGAGAAACAATGCGCGTAATGCTACAAGCTAGAATAGATATAGAATTTCTGATGACAGTCCTATTTTAAAGAGTATTTGTGTAGGACTTTGTTAGGCAACTCTGTTAGAGTTTATAGCCTTTTATGTAACTTACTATTAAAATAGCATTGTAGACTATCTTTACATTACATTGTCGTCGTGTCCAATTGATGGCTAAAAAACGCTCTTGGACGAGTCAAAATAATTGTGTTAGGTAGTAAGTCTCGTTACTACTCTTTACTGAACACACATAGGTAGTTAAGAATTTAACTACTAGATTATCAAACTATACATATAAATATGAATAATCAAAATAGAGGCCTAATATTTGAAATAGTTAATAATTCGAAAAGATACGTAGTAATTTTTTTTATAGTAATATTCAAATTGTCAGTAAAATGTTAAATAATCAAATTAAAGCTACGCCACGCATTTAAAACTAAAAGTACAAATACAAGACCAAATAAAAAACCTAGATAAAAAGGCTCTATGTTTTAAGGTAATTTAAATGGGCAGAATATATGAAAAGTCGTGGCCCTCAAATTCGGCCAGATCATAGAAAGGATGGCCTATCAGCATCTCCTTGATGTTTTTTTTCATTTTTCGTCCTCCAGCTGTTTGACAGTGGTAGGGAGTAGATTATAGATATACTCTCCAGTATATAAGGAATAACTGATGATTTACTTACTTGACAGATTGAGCAGCGCTCTTATTGATAGATAGATTGTTAGCCAATGATGCGAGAGAGGAATCCAAATCCCCCGTCAGTACTTTTCCCGGTGCAGCAGCGGACTGTGAGTTCGGCTGAACTGGCTGAGCGGGTTGATGCTGCTGTCCCGATACGGGCTGAGCTGGTCTCAACACATCTCCCAATCCGTCGAAGCCTGACAACGATAACAAGACATATAAAACAGGGAATGCAAAATTTCAAATTTCCAAATTGAAAGGCTGTGCGGCAAAAATATAGTGCAGCCAAACTACCTAGGGCAAATTGAGATATTCACAGCCAAGTTCGATTATTTAAACTACAACTACGATTTCTGGCTAAAGTACACGAGCGTTTGAAGGTTATAGACGTATTTACGAATTGCTCTATAGCCACGGCTTGGGCAGACTCGACAAGTATGTGATTATTTGAATTTGACACTATTATTTATCCTGGTTAACAGTGATTCAATTTAAGGCAACCGCATATGAAATGGATACGGTCGCGAAGACCTAAGAATGTGTTTTCTTTCTTACTTTACACCTCAATTAAGAAGTAAATTAAAAATTGTGTATGGGTCTATTCCTGGACATAAGTCTCCTCCAATGTCTTCCTCACATGTTGATCTAGAGCCCACCTTATCCTGTCTCATCCTCCGTGACATCATCCGTGTCATCTGACATCATCCACCCAGCTTAGAGTTGAACAAACTGGCGGTCTTATATTCAGGTGTGGTTTCCATTCAAGCATTGTCCTGTCCAGCGACTATAATCCATTCTGGCAATGTGTCCAGCCCGTCTCGTTTCCACCATGTGTCTTTAATTCTCTTATTTCTCCGAATCCCTTCGCTGTATTTTCGGTAGCGCAAGCTGATTCTGCATGATTCGTTGCTGGCTCTAACCTCCTCGACTGACTATTTAAGTAAGAGTCATGGCCTCCGATCCGTAAGTAAAAAACAGGCAAGGCACATTGCTCAAACAATTAGGTCTTCAGGTTTATTAGGAGCTCTGCGGGAGTATGTCATTATTGGTCCCAAAAGCTGCCCAGGCTTGGATAACTCGCATTCCAATCTCTGCCATTTGGTTTTCGCCACCCGGCATGATTTTAAAAATTAAAAATATAGCTGTCCTGAATTAGACGACTCAATTAGCTACCATTTCTTGTTTTTCCTATCTGTAATTTTTAATGCTGCAAAAAATGACTGTGAATTTTTCAAAATACCCTCTAGCGACAATGAACAAAATCAAAATAAACACAACATCGACGCTCTATTTCATCGTTGAGCGAGCACTAAAACTACCAATGGCGAACGAATGTAAAACTTACGAGTCTGCAGATAATTTTGGATACTTTTTAATGCACAATGACTAGTCCGAGTCGAAGAACTCATCGCAGGAGACTCTACCTTATTTCGGATAGGGTTAGCGATAGTGTATTCTGGTCAAAATACATTTACTAAATAAGGAATTCTGTATAGAAGCGGCTTGCACCAACCGCCCGTTAACTAAATTTCGTCTGTTAACAATAACAATGTTTCATCTGTTAATAAGTTATCGTCGTTACCATTTAATTATTTGCACCATGCATTCCTCGTACATTTATTAGTTAAAAGTCAATTTCAATGTTTGCATCATCAAATTAACTAATTTAAGGATTGCATTTGGACTTTCATGAGTTTGGGAACCTCTATTTCTATTAAACATTTTTATTTAATGGTGACATTCAAAATTGAATGGCGACAGCTCAATAGCGCACGTTAGATGCGCTAATGGAGCGTTAAGTCTTTTTAACATTTAGTAGTTAGCTCATAGAACATCCGGTGTAAGCAGGTTCAGCACTAATGACCGTTAAGTCTCATTAACAGGTATTATGTTTGTAATGGGCAATGGTGCAAGTCGCCACGGGAGTCTGAATCTGCAGTTGAAAATGGCGGCTGTTGAAAAGTAACACCTAAGGCAGAGCCAGACTGATCCTTGATCATTTGGTAACGAATGGTTTCGTGCAGCTTGGGCCATAAGATCCATTTGTTGTCGGATCGGCTCAACTCTAGATTCAGTTCTTATTCAGAAGCCTCCTCGTGTGGAAGACTACCCCGGGTGAGACTCTCGCATCTCAGGCCTGACGGCTTAAGGATCGGTTTCTCCTGGTGGGATTGCCTCCCGGCGCTACTGGACGGTCAGTGTGCCGTTTGGCGAGGCCAATCAGTCGTGCACTCTGGCTAATTACCGAAGGAGTTTGGAGACTATGGAAATATACCGTCTCCGAAGCAGCGGGGGGTGGATGTCGACCTGTCGTCGACCATTTGTATTCCCAAAAGTCCCGGAATCATAAATATGGCAGTCTGGCTACTGGGAGCGGTTGCGTTCGGCAGGAATCAGGAGTTGAAATCTTTTCCCACAACAATGCTATCGCTAACCTTATACGAAACGAGGTAAAGGTAGCCGCGTCGAGTTTTGCGACCTACTACAGCAAACGACAAGCGATGGAGGTGGTTGGACAAAAAAAACGCAAACGTAAACGCGAAGGGCGAAAGGAAACGAACCGACGGATCCCGTCTGCATCTGCGGCTGCCTGTTGGGCGAAGAGAAGGCGTTGAGAGGGGGGGTGCGGGCGGCGGAGGGGTCGGGGCCGCCCATGGCCAGGCGGATCGAGTCGTTCAGGTCGTCCAGCGCCGACTTCGGGGCGGACGGCTTTGCCGCTGCGTTGCCGCCCCCTCCCGCTTCGGCAAACGGGTTCGCCGGATCTTGCACAATACCGTAAACCAAATTCACTTTCGACGATGAAAATAATAAATAAATACTGAGCCGCCGCAGACCTCACCGGCCGGAGTCGGGTCTCGTAAAACTATAATTAGGAGATGAACGGCGGACTCCGGATCGACGACCGATTGCGGTAGGTTTACGAGTCGTCTCGCCGCATGCGAGCTTTGGCTTTACGACCGTAGACTCCTATTTAAGGCCTATTTGAGATGCTGAAATCTCAATTTAAATTTTTCCTAGGAAGAAAATGGTTATTTTCCAAATCTTCAGAGATAAAATGAAGATTTTGCTATCGGGGCAGATAGTCGAACCGTTCCGGGCGATGGCATTTCCGAGATCATTGTATATACTTCATCTGTACTCTCGTCTCGTCGTTCCTACGGTACTATGATTTTACAAAAATGGCAGGCTCGCCTCCGAAATAAAGTCCCAGTAAAGAGTTGTAGCTGCTATCCGATCTGGGAGATCGGATCCGATCCGATTGCGCATAGAGATCGAATCCACCTTTATAATTCAGTCAGAAGCATTCTTAATTATTGTAAAAGTTTTTGGGATGGCATGTTTCTTGCCTTCCGAATATATTTAGGGTTTGATAAAACCCTCAATGGCAAAGATAAGCTAATAACCTTGCAAGTAACAGTAGGACTTTGTCGTGATCGTAGGTGTACCGACCTTGATCTAAGGTCGAGATAATACTGAGGCATATTACTACAGAGGGGATGCGAACTATCCGCTTAATAGCTCCAACGAGCAAGTTTATGATAAATCTGTTCGCAAACTGCACTTACTTATAATGTAATTATTATTTTTTATTTACTATTCAGACATTTTTATCGCTCATCTATTACAGTACCTGGCCATATTATTGTGCCCACAGTGCATTTGAGTGCATCATACATTTTAAATTATATTTTCTTTCTAATGTTTATGGTTATTCATTTATTTAATTTATTATTTATGTAACCGATAAATACATTTTAGCCACTTATAAGAACTGAATATAACGAAATAACGAAAATCTCAACTTTCGTGTAAATTACATTTCTCATCACCGCGGGGAGAATGGTACAAGTCATGGTGTATCTTATAACTATTAATACATCACATCAACATTTGGATTTGTAATGTATAATATTTTTGCATTTTTTTAATTTCTTCTGTCTAGTAAATCACCAGATCTAAATTTTTATATACAGAAATTTTATGCAGATTTTTAACATTATTTTATTTATTATGGTGTCAATTACCCTATGTTTTATTTGTTTTTAAAATTCCATCCTATTCAAAATTTTATTTAAAATAAAGAAACAGTTCATGTAAAAATTGAGTTAAAACTGATTCCACCCTCGCTAATTCTAGTATTCTCTAAAATAGCGAAAAATACAGTGTGGTATTACTGCACGGGCATACTTTTTTATAGGTGAATCAGTTCAACAGAGTAAGCAACTTTTAATATTTTTTTGTTTTTATCCAATTGTTTTTAACAAAACTTTCTTACCTCGTTGTATTGATTCACCCACAAAAAAAATACCACGCAGTAAAAACACCCTGTATGTTTTGGATGCATTTTCTAAAGTAAATAGCTTAGGAAAGAGAAAAAGTAAGTACCACTATTCAAAGTATACAAAAATGTTAATCAGTACCGAAATACAGGATGGCCAGGTACTGTATCCGGTCAAGCATTATTATCGTCAATAGATTAAATAGCAGTAGCATAGATTTCTCTCAAGTTAAGGGGTATCCACATGTAGACCAAGCAGCTTCATC
This sequence comes from Micropterix aruncella, assembly GCA_944548615.1. Classification (NCBI taxonomy): domain Eukaryota; kingdom Metazoa; phylum Arthropoda; class Insecta; order Lepidoptera; family Micropterigidae; genus Micropterix; species Micropterix aruncella. The sequence continues at coordinate 20,375,380 of OX155962.1, read as the reverse complement.
AATGAAGCAGCTTGGCTTTACAAATGCGCAGCAGCCTAGTCTAGATGCGCCTCAATGCAAATATGGTGTGCATTTTCTCTAGCTTCATACAATGATTTGCCCAGTGTTTAGTCAGTGTTTAGATACAAGAAAAAACTATTTGTAATGTCAAACTCGCCATAACAAAGATATTGTTGTCAACTACTTTGGATCACTCCAGACTACGTCTTGTAAGAGTTTTTTATGTATTTCTGAATGAGACCATTTATCGTTTCTTTTAATTCGCGTTCCCGATGACAAAGTGGGTTCCCAGGGTGAACTATCACTTTTTATTCGTGTTAAGATAGTTATTCATATGAGCACTTAATTGTACCTACCAGAGCTGTCATTATTGCCGAATATATTGGTGAAATTAGCATCAGAGACAAAAGTGTTGCCCTGAGATTGAGAAAAGCCATTCGATGCAGGAGCCGCAGCGCCGCCAGACCATAGATTATTTGCCGGAGGAGCCGCAGCGGGAGCTGAAAAAAGAATATCTCTTTAGTTATATTAACAACATTTTAAGGGTCTGTGACATTTAACTACTTCTTCAGACTATTTTCCATATGCTAATAAGCCTAGTAGCGAATGGTTTCGTGCAGCTTGGGCCATAAGATTCATTTTGTTGTCGGATCGGCTCAACTAATGATTCAGCTCCTATTCAGAAGTCTCCTCGTGTGGAAGGCTACCCCGGGTAAGACTCTCGCGTCTCAGGCCTCACGGCTGGTGGATCAGTTTCTCCTGGTGGGATTGCCTCCCGACGCTTCTGGACAGTTTGTGCACCGATCGGCGACGCTAATCGGTTGTGCACTCTGACTAATTGCTGAAGGAGTCTCGAGACTATGAAAATATACTGTATCCTAAACAGCGGGGGTGGATGTTGACCTATAATCAACCCCTCTAGAAATGACCATTAGGCTACTTGATCCTAAATTCAGAGCCGGGCAAAAAATGCCTTTGATCCGCAAACAAATTCAAACTGAATCACCGCTGAACATACGGCAAGTAGAGGTCGCGCAAGTGACTTAGGACCCGTGCCCAGTTGAGAGATTGGAGGTAACCTGATGGTTAATTCCAGACGGAAATATTCTTCCAAAACTGGTAGTCACGGGGAAAGGCTGCTCGCTGGGTACATTTCGCGGTGCCTCGCCGTAAAGAATTGGTATCTTGACGGGCTCGAGGAAATGCTGGATGGTAGGTTTGTGCTGTCCCAAAGTCTTCTACTCTCATTCCAAGGCTGAAAGAACGATCACATATCGTTATACCAGCCTGGGGTGATGGGTTCGCCCATTGTAGTCGACACCGTCCAACTGTGCTGATAAGCCTAAATATAAGAAATTGTAATAGTTTCTCAGTGAGCTGCATTGTCCCCATTATTCTTTTCAATCTTTTTAGCCACATTGATTGAGTTGAAGATCAACTCATTGGCCAATGCTGGGTCCCATCGCTAAGGTGGAAGCGAGACGGCATCACTGTGACACGTGAAAAATGTATGGGAAAGAGCGAAAGAGACATAGGCATATATTGGCCGACGTGTAGAGCAGGAATGACTTGACTCGCCAAGTAAAACTTTTTACCGACAATGAATTCAGAAGAGCTGTTGTATAATTAATTATATAGAAAGATAAAAGATATTTCATGTTCATATGGTTTTTGGAGGATGGGCCTAAAGAATGGCATTCTCCTATGTTTATTATGGCCCATGTAAATGAAATGGACCATAAACAAATTTACATGATAATATTTTCAAGAATCACCCCTCCTATTACCATCTCAATGACAACTTCCATGTTTTGATAATATCTTTTGATAATATAACATCTGCCCTTAGCACACAAAATTTACAAAATTAATAATCACAAAATTACTGTCTAAATGCATTTTAATCTATCTAAATGATAAAGAGGGGCTTTTAAAAACCACACCTAAAAATTGGATGTTGGATACAAAGTACAATAATAGTATATGATTATTTTCTGGATTATATAATCTTTTGTATGTGAAATCAGAATTTCCTTTCCAGAGTTTGAAATCTTGGAAGGAACAAGAATCATACCGCATTATAAAATACCATTATACCACCGAAGAATTTAGGAAGAAATGTTAAGTTTTAAGTTTGGAGATCGAATGGACGTTCCCGTCCATTCGATGCGCGTGATTATTTTTTTTGACATAGTAGGCAATCTTCAACCCTTCGACCGGAGCTGACTCCCAAAATGGCTCCCGAGTGGCTCATATTTGAGCCATCCGCAGTCGAGGGGTTAATAAACGAGGCTCTCCGTCCCTAGTGTCTCCTCGCTATCTCGGTATGTACCTGCGAACATGTCGGCGAATGGATTCCCGAGCTGCAGAAGATCATCTGATGTCTTCCCGGAGCCGGTGTTCAGTTGAGGCACCGCATCGTTGCCAAACAGGTCTACGATGGGGACGGAGCCAGGGGCCGAGTCCTTCAGGAACGGATTAGTGGCCAGCGCCGAACCGTTAGTCGGCGATTGCACCTTCGACTGTCCATGCAGATGAACAAAAATATATTAATTTAAACGTTCTTAGGCAATAAAATCATCCAAAACAAATATAAATATGGGTGGGGCACACCAAAATGATCGGGAATAGGAAGAACCACTAACGGAAAAAGATTGAAAAATATTTTTTTCTTTTTTATTAGGTGTGCAAGTAGAAACTCGGCTTTTTTTGGTCAAATTCAATTTTAGTGAAAATATACTTGATACAATGTTTAAATATCGAAATATTCACCATTACTATCTATGGTCTTTTGACATATCAGATAGATAGATGCCTTCGCGATAGAAACTTGGTGGTTTTGAAACAAAATAGTCGAGTCCTTTTTGCACATCTTCAACTTTCGTGAATCGCTGGTCTTTCAAATATATGATGACATCGCTCTGAATAAGTGGTAACCAGAGGGAGCCAAGTCTGGAGAATACACCGCATGCTGTAAAACTTCCCAAGCCTAAAGAGAAGATGAGTTCCTGGGTTGATTTTGCTGTATATGGACGAGCTTTGTCATGCATGCATCACCCTCTGCCTTATTGGCCCTGAAATGGTATTTTTTCCATCAGAGCATCACTTAATTTAATCAATTGGGTTTGATTACGTTCAGCTGTTTGACCAGGTTCCAGAAGCTCGTAGTAAATGACTCCTTTACAATCCCACCTGACACACAGTAACACTTTCTCGGCATGAATATTCATTTTTGTAACTGAAGTTGATGGCTGGCCTGGATCAACCCATGCTTTCTGCGTTTATGATTATTGTACAAAATCCACTTTTCATGACCCGTAATGAGCAAAAAATCTATCTTTGTGCCGAGAAAGCCAATTCATGCAAATGTCAACTCTTCGGTTTTTGTTTTCTTCTGTCAGTTTTTGAGGAACCAATTTTCCTTCCTTCTGTATTTTTCGCTTTGCATGCAACCGAAGTAGTATTGCTTGGTGAGTAACTCATAATTGATGTACAAGCTCTTTTTGAGCTTCACGCGGATTTTCATCCAGTAAAACTTTAAGTTCTTCGTCTTCAAATTGTTTTACTGCACCTGGGCATGAATTATCCTCAAGACTAAAATTGCTATCACGAAATCTTGCAAACTAATTGTTTACTGCTGAATGACTCAATTTATCATGAATGACTCACCAAATCGACTTTATACTCATTGGCGTTAGATGGCGTTCTTCTATCATGAATGCTAAAACATATCCGGGGGCGGACTGCGGAAGCGATCATCACCTTCTAGCTGCTCAAATCAAGAATAGATTCAAGGTTGTTCGGCAGAAGAGTAACAGACTACCGAGCCTAAGAAACGACACCTTACTCCGTTTCTCCACTAGTGTGAGCCAGAAATTAAAACACACTCACCTGGACCCATTTGAGTCGGCCAATGAAGAATGGAAAAGACTGAAGGCCATCACTTTGGACTCAGCAAAAGAGGCGTCACGCTTGAATCCTAGTTTTTTGGCCGCACCTGACTGGATGTCCGAGGAAACGGTCTGCTGGTCTGCTGTCCTTGAAAGAAGGACTATGAGGAAATCCGGACTATCGGCGGACAGGCAAAAATATAGGGAACTCCACAGCAATATACAAAGACTCTGTCGCCGCGATAGAGAGATGCAGCTTAATAAGATCTGCCAAAAAATAGACGACAATTCCAATACGATGCACACCAAGGATATGTTTCAACACGTCAAGATTCTTGCAAAAGATTTCAAGACAAAAAACTGGGCCTTGGAAGACGGAAAAGGAGTTGTCTTAACGGACAAAGAGCAGATTCTCCGGAGGTGGCGAACATATTGCCAAGAATTATATCGTGACCCAGAACATAACGAGGTGCATAAACACAGGATGGATGAATGTCCGGAACGTGAACCTGATATACTTCTGGAGGAAGTCCGTGCAGCTATCTCGCGCTTAAAGCCCAAAGCATGTGGAGGTGACAAAATTACGGCGCAACATTTGATGAACCTGGGTGAGGATGGTGTTCGTGTTATACACAATATATGCCAGAAGGCGTGGAGATCTAGAGAGTGGCCTGAAGATTAGACCGAATCCATCTTGGTCCCATTGCATAAAAAAAGGCTCGACTCGAAAATGTGAGAATTACCGTACAATCTCGCTTATCTCTCAAGCAAGCAAAATTCTCCTCAGCATTCTTAACAAGAGGCTAGAGTACTTCATAGACCCACAAATCTCGATTGAGCAAGCCGGTTTCGTAAGAGGACGAGGCACACGTCAGCAAATCTTCAACATTCGGCAACTTAACCCTTGGAGTAAATGGGTATTTTCATGGATGCATCTGTCTCTTTTGCAGGATTTTCGGCGACATCGACTTAAAGTACTATAACTACGAAACTACTACACCAATCATAAAAAGAACAACTGCACAATGATTGCATTGAAATTTCGAATATAGAATATTGAAATATCATTTTGTAAAACAATTAGATAATTATGAATAAATATGAGAACGTCAAAGAAGTGAAAAAAACGCGGAACCACATCTGGTCGTATCATACTCAACGGATAATTGTTTCAGAACCAGATTTGGTCGTATCATACTCAAGGGGTTATAGAGAAATGCAGGGAGTTTAATATTCCAATGGCTCTCTGTTTCATCGACTATGCCAAAGCTTTTGATTGTGTGGACTGGGGGAAGATGTTTGAGGTTATGCGCGATATGGGGATCCCAAACCACCTTATATTCCTCATACAGAGTCTGTACATGGAAGGCGCTTCGAGAGTAAAGTTGGACGATGAGCTTTCGAACTCCTTCAAAACAGAGAGAGGCGTCAGACAAGGGTGCATCTTATCGCCGAAACTCTTCAATTTGATCGGCGAACATATAATGAGAAAAGTCCTAGACGAATGGGAGGGTGGAATTCGCATTGGAGGTCTCAAAATCAATAATTTAAGATTCGCCGACGACACGACCATCATAGGTGCCGATGAAAATGAGTTGGCGACCCTATTATGCAGGGTGGAGAAGGAAAGCAAGGAGTATGGACTGCATATGAACCGCAGCAAGACCAAAGTCATGTTTGTGGACCGGACTGGAACCATGCAACGCACCAACGAGCTGAGTGACCTTCAAGCTGTGAAAGACATTGTTTATCTGGGCTCCATGATATGCAACAACGGAAACTGCGAAAAGGAGGTCTCACGCAGAAGCCAGATGGCAAGATCGGCCATGAGCAAGCTAGAAAGGCTGTGGAAGAATCGGAGTATAAGCAAGCGGACTAAGGTCAGGCTGGTTCGAGCTCTGGTTTTCTCGATCTTTCTCTATGCATCGGTGACATGGACCCTGAAGGCTCGTATACGCACCAAAATCGATGCACTGGAGATGTGGTGTTGGCGTAAAATGCTAGAAATCCCATGGACAGCACGCCGCACCAGCAAATCTGTCCTGGAAGAACTCGGCATCCAAGTGAGGCTCTCCACCGTATGCATGAGAAGGGTCCTGCAGTTCTTCGGTCATGTTGCCAGGAGAAACCCAGAGATCTAGAGGAAATGCTTTCCGGGGGTCAAGTGGAGGGAAGAAGAAGCAGAGGCAGATCACCGGCCAAATGGAACGACCTCATCAAAGAAGTTACAAAAGGGTCAATACAATCTGCGATCCGCCATGCAGAAGACAGGTCAAAGTGGAGGAGCCTCGTAGGTAAACTGTTGTCTAGTGGCCACGATCCTCAGTAATGAACGACAGAGAAGAAGAATGACTCACCGAATGTTCACCCAAAGTCGAATTAATCAATTCCATAGCTTCAACTGCATTTTTTTAATTTCAAATCAGATTAGAATGCAATGTCAATGTTGCGTATCGACATTCAACTCTTAAAATTGATGCACACGGAACGACATATTGTAAATGACTGAAACGTATGTCATAAAAACAGCAATGACTAAGCTACATATATCCAAAATGGCGGTCGATATAGAAGCGTTGAAGTTTTATTTTAATACAATCAACTTCAGAACCGAGTTTCTACTTTGCACACCTAATAAATTACAATCAAAATGAATTGAAATGAAAAATTTCTTTATTGCACACGATTAAATCAAGGTAGAATGGCGGACTTATTGCTACATAGCAATATCTTCCAGTCAACCAACATGCTGATGTGAAAAGAAGGGTAATGGAAATCAATCAAAATCAATGTATTATAGAATTTGCCTGAACAAATCTTGTAACAGTAATTCCAATGCAAAGTTGGTTTTGTAAGTTAGTATGGTCGCTTTGAACGCTCAGGCAGCTTCCTACTTTGATTCCTGGGATTGTAAAATAATGATTAAGACTTAGATTAGGACTGCATGTTTCGATGTCGACCGCCGACTCGATGTTTTTCTGCTGCATAAGCTCCTTAGTTTTCCAAGCGGTATAAGAACTCGCGTTACTGCGGTGAATATTATGTGACATTCTGGGGTACCCCTATGGAATTCGTTTATCATATCTCGTAATAGCAGTGGTATACCAATAGGCGGTAACAATTTTACGTTCTCTCGAGGGAATTTTGAATACAGCTTTAATTTGAGATAAACTAAGTGACAATTTTCTCCAATACTTTTCGAGAACTCGCAACAACATCAAAACATTGGGTGTAACCAATTTTACATGGTAAATTACGTTTCCAATTATTTTATGGTTTAACTAGAATACAGGACTGGATAGCGATCTATACAACACCGACAACCGCGGCTAGTAGTAGTAGTAGTAGTAGTAGATGGAGTGGGGGGCTTGTTTCCAGCCCTTGATGTCACCTAGATCTGTAAGGTCTTTTGTAACTACCCACTGTGTGATTAGGTCAGTGGTCAGCTAGTAGCCCGGTACTTCTTACCAGTCCAAGCAGGTCACTGACCTTCAAGTTGGGCAGATCGCTGGGTTCGAGAAAGGCTCGTCCCAGTAAACTGTGTCTTTTGGCGGCGAGCCCTGGACAGCGACCAACAATGTGTATGCTGTCTTCAGGTTCCTCGCCGCATATTCGGCAATCCTTGCTCTCGGTCAAACCAAGGTTGAATAGATGAGCTCTAAGGGTCGTGTGTCCGGTGAGGAGACCGATAGTGGTTCTAAGGTTCTTCTTGCTCATGTCAAGTAGGGCCTTGGTTTTCTTCTGTAGTGGTTGCTCCATCGTGGCTTTTGCCTGGCGACATCCCTGACTCTGTTTCCAGGAAGCCCGATGTTCCTGCTCCAAGCAGTCCCTGATGATTTTCTTACCTGTAGCGAAGGGGACCCCTACAGCTGGCTCCACTGGGCAATCCAGTGTGCCCAGTTTTGCCAGTCTGTCGGCCTCTTCGTTTCCGGGTATGCCTTGGTGACCCGGTATCCATATTAGGGTGATTTTGTTGGATTTTCCCAATTTGTTGAGCTCCTGCATGCAGTCCCAGACCACAGAAGATTCTGTGGTGGCTTTAGCCAGAGCGTCCAGTGCTGCTCTGCTGTCAGAGCAGATGAGGATTTGTCTGTTTTTTACCTTACCGCGGCTAGATATGGAGAATTAACTGTAGGTTTTCACAGCAAAAAAAGTTTGCAGACAAGAGGGCTCGGGGGTCCCGAGAGTCAGAATACCCACGAAGCCGGGGGGGGGGGGGGGGGGAAGGGGGTCGGAAGGATGTCTTTTTTTTACAATAATGTTCTGGGTTAACAATATACTAGGGAAAAATGAAACGTTTTGATGACAAAGGAGCGTATTCTTTGGGGGTACAGAAATAAGACTCACCTTATACTGATTCATGGCGGCCTCCTCGTCGGCCAGCGCCTGCTGGCGCAGGGCCGCGTCGATCTGCTGTGGCTGCGGCTGGGCGTCGAGGCGCGGGGAGGCGGCCGCCACGCCGAACGCGCTGCCGGTCGAGGACAGAGCACCCATGCCGCTGGCCACATTCTTTTGCGCACTGCCATTACCTCAACGTTCGTGTCGCCGTGTTCATCCGCCCGCCCGGTATCCCCGAGCGTTAAACCGACGCCAAACCCAAAACGGTTCACGGCGGGTCGGGTCGATGAAATTCCGACGCACGACACGTTTCGTAATGGCAAACGGCACAAAATAGCGTCCGGCGAGCACGGAGGATTTACGATAGGAACGCGGATGGGGAAACGAAGCGCGAGCGAATACCGCACAATACGAAGAACGATCGCAGACACGAAGCCGCAAATAAGCGTAACGTTAAAAATAAAATATTCAAAAAGGAAAATCATTCGGCGACATATTGCGAGTATGCGAGTTTCGAGGTAGAGGGTGAAGGAAAGGTGCAAAAAGAGGCAAAAAAACAAAAAAAAACACATTAATAAACGGGTAAATCTAATAAAATGGTCGTAAAATTAACGATAGTGAGAGAACTACGACCGGTTCGGTGCGAAAACTGCTAGACGATACGAATAAAATAAAAGTCGTGCAAAATTGTGGAAGTCTGTTCGTTCCCTTACCCGTAAAACGAGATCAAAATTTAAAAGTAGTCTCTCGTGACAAAGACGGACACTGCTGCTTTACAAGATACTGTCGCCGTTTCATAGCCGGCGGTTCCCGAGCAGCAGTCCACGGACTACCAGGGGTGCGCGAGAACTAAATCTCACGAGGAAAACGATGCCAGATAACAAAGCGCACATGCTCGTCGTTGTCAGACGGTCGCCGCTCCGCCGCTCGAGCGCGTGCGATGGTGCGCGTTTACAAAGTAAAAAAACACAGCGCAGGCACATTCACTTCCCGTAAAACGCCGTAGATATTCAAACGTTTAAGAAATTAGACGACCCCCACCCGAGTAACGACAACCACATGAGTCGTCGTCAAAAAAGGATGCATCCAATTAAAAGTTCTTCATTATTGAAAATATCTTTTAATATTTAACTAAAAGTAAGAGACTAAAGTTGCTTTTAAAATTCTTGGTGTTTTTATTTTAAACCTTGTCTCTGGAAGTCCCTATACTAAACAAAAAAATCCAGGTTTGGAACCACTGAATTACACAGACCTTAATACCTTAATGTAAGGTCTGCTTGCAGCCTTTTTTATTATATCTAGCAATGCAGTTAAGGAAACAGAGGGGAAATCACCGCCCCTGAAAACAAATTGTGTCGGCAGGATTTCTATCATCTGGAAGTAAATGTCAGAAGGTATTTAAATAATATTTTTTCAGTAATTCTGACACAGGACAAAAAAGACAACCACTGTCCCGAACAGACAATTCCACAATTTAGGAGACAATTTAAAAAAACTACGCTATTCATAACAATCATTCCGAATCTAAAAAAGGAGGGTTGGAACATTTCGTAAGAAATAAAACTTAATAATGTCCTTATTCTATAGATATTTTAATATATTAAATTTTAATAAATACCCTGTCATAGTCATAGTTAAAGATGAGCCATAGCAAAAGCATTTATTCTCCTCGATAAAGAAGACTAAACCGAAAGAACGCCTCTCCTTTCGAGCGCCCATTTCTGCCGGCGCGGTGGGAAATTGAATTTTTATCTTATTGATATGATCTTATTACTGAGATAAACATTATACTTCAGTCAGATTTTGCCAATTGAGCGATCTAACTAATGGGAGCTAATGGGCTCTGTTGCGGTTAGGCCACTAAGACCCATGCATTTAGGGTAGGTCAAACTCACGGCTCAACACCCATCAGGCGGCCTCCACGCAGAAGTGCGAGCCCGGGTAGGACTCCGGCCTGCGGGCCGGTTTTCCCTAGGAGTCAACCTTGGGGCGCTCTTGGATGGTTTGCGCACTGTGCGGCGTTAGCCAAATGATTGTACATTCGGACCGACAGCCAAGGGAGTCTGGAAACAGCACTGTCTCCTATAGAGCGGGGGTAGATGTTAATCTTATGGCAACTGCTCTTGAAACGACCAATCGGCTACCCGATACCGGGTGAATAGCCGAGCAAAGGATGCCGTGGTCTGCGATAGATTCGGTAGACACCGTATCACCGCTACGTAAGGGAAAGGACTGCGCAAGCGACATCGTACCTGTAACCATTCGAGAGACTGGAGTAATCTGGTTGTAACTAGAAGTAAGGGTGCGAGTGTCGGCCTGCTGGGTGATTAAGCTGGTTATCTTGCGATAAGGCTTTGGTCTCTTACGTCGAGTGGCGTAACTAGACAGTGGATTGTTTTCGTCCCAAGTCTCCCTAGAGGCCTACCTCAAGGAGACAGAACAATCTAATATCGTTAAAACTTCCTGAGGTGACGGGTCCGCCCGTTGTAATTATCAGCTTTAGTTGACCAATCTACCTTGTTTATTTGTCTACCTATTTATATATATCGCTACTTTATGCTTGTAAGTTAATAAGTGCGCTATAGAACCTGATCAAAATTATTTGAGGTTGTAATACAAATTAAAACTAAATTTCATTTTGAAAATGAGAAATGGAAGCAACAAAAAAATGCAATGGTTCTTCGCACAAAAAAATTCTTTGAATCGATCTCAAAAAAAAACACAGGGGTTTAAAAATATTGCTTTGGTATTGACCAGCTAAATGACCAACTTTTCAATTAAAACAAAAATTAACCCTCTTGGAGTACATAGACTCTCTAATATCCTTTAAAACCGCCGCCTGGGGATGCATCAGGCACGTACTTGACGCGGCGAAGGCTACAAATCGTTCATCAAACAAACATCCGTTGGGTTAGAACATAAAAGTTGTAGACAATTTCAACTCAGTTTCTGGTGTGGATTAATCTCCTTTAAAAGTAAAACACCTATTATCCAAAAACATTTATCCTGACTAGTTTCCTGACAATAAGGGTACTTTCTTTTAAACACAGCATCGCCAAAGTCTGGTGAAAGTCTGGGTAGCTATGTGCGCTCAGAAACGTTGTACAGATTTTAAAAAAAAAGTGATTTTAATTTTTTTATTATCTTGACTGGAGTACTGAAACCATTTGCTGTGGCTCATCTTTACTGTAACGGGATTAATATATATGTCGCTTTCAAATGCTTAATCCAGTGGTTCCCAATTCGTTTCTCCTGCGTACCACTTCAAGAAAGACCTTATTGCAGGAATGATAAATAAAAAATGAAATCATTTTTTTAAAACATTTAGTACCATAAAAATACAGTTGATGGCGGTGAAAATCAGTTAAATGTGTCAAATGTGCACATTTTTCTTTGCACAACTCTGAAACAACTTAGTCAAGAGATGCCACGCGTACCCCTTGATGCAACTTCGCGTACCCCGGGGGGTACGCGTACCACTAATTGGGAAACACTGGCTTAATCAATCTGGCTTAATCAATTATGCCAGCAAATGTTATAATTCAATGTTTTATAAAATGCTATAATTCAATGAAATTATAGCATATGACTGATTACTGTCAGGCTTATTCCATTAAACTTAAAAGGGCTCGAACAAAAGCAATAATTATTGTATTTGACTTGAACGTTCCCTATATGTATTATGCATTGTTTTTTTAAAGTAAGTATTAATAAGCACCTGGCTGTCTGCGTAGGTGTGTTTGCCGCCGATCCTTTCTTTCCTTCTAAAGCGGCCAAATGACTTTCGAGAGCATCTAAAAGGCTGCTCGGTGCTTTGGTTAGGTCGGGTATATCTCCTTTATCTATACCGACATTTTCAGCGACCTGATGAAAGAAATGTATATAATATAAACAAAAAAAAATAAGAAGCGAGAAAAATCGGCGATCTGCGAACATATATTGGATAGCGGAAGTAACCACTGGATGCAGTTTCAAAATCCCATTGTTCTATCCAAGGAACAATTCTACTTTCCTCGCATGATCCGGGAAGCCATTGAAATAAGAAGAACTCCGAACTTCAATAGAGATGACGGCTACAAACTCTCTTCTACGTGGAACCCTCTTCTTAAAATGTTCCCGCCGCCGAACGCCGAACGCAAAGACGTAAAACAGGATACAGTGAGTGTTGTGTGCAAGACGGATTTTAAAAATTCCCGCGCTCCGAGCCCGGCCCCCCACCACCGTTATAACCTACGCAGTGGCGGCAGCGGTTTGCGGCCTACCCGCAAAACAACGGACTGACAGCTCTTTAGTCTACCCTAGACAACGGCGGCTGCAACGTCACCGAAACGTCGGGTCCTACAAATTTCACGCGGTAATTTCGTTTTCTATCCTATTTATAATGTCAAACAACCGCGATAGTCTTCGATTTTATATAGCTAAAACATTTTTTTTGTTGGAATAAAATAGTTTTAATCGCTTTAGGTGGGGGGCGGGAAGCAGTTCCCACATTCCGCGCACCTCTCCCCCTCCCCGTAAGGGAAGGGGAGTAGGAGAGGAGAGAGAAGATAAATTTAGGCTCAGACATTTTTCTGCTCTATCCAATGGGTAGCGAACGATTTTGTGCAGCTTGGGCCATAAGATCCATTGTGTTGGATCGGTTCAACTCAACTCCTAGTCAGTAGCCTTCTCGTGTGGAGGACTACCCCAGGTAGGATTCTTGCATCTCAGACCTCGCAGCCGATAGATCGGTCTCCCTTGGAGAAACGCCTTCCGGCGCTACTGGACGGTTTGTGCACCGTGTGGAGTGCGGAGACTACGGAAATATACTGTCTCCTAACCGGCACGGGTGGATGTTGACCTGTCGCGGATCACTCTCGAAATGACCATTCGGCTACCTGATCCTGAATTCAGAACCGGGCAGAAGATGCCATCGGCCTGCGATAGATTTGGACTGAATCACCGCTGAATATACGGCAGGTAGAGGTCGTGCAAGCAACTTCGGACCCGTAACGAGTCGGGTTGGAGGTATCCCGATGGTTAATTACAGACGGAGATATCCTTCTGAAACCGGTAGATCGGCCGGTTCGTACCTTTCCCGGCGCCTCGCCGTAAGGCGCCGGCTTTCGTCGGGCGCGTTGGCTTAGCCGAACGTTAGGTTCGCGCAGTCGACGAGCCGAGTCGCTCTATCCAACGCTAAAAAAGCTTCCTCGAGGGCTCGCGGAAACGATATTATCGCGATGCCGAGTTCCTAAAATGCTCACCTTCAAAAATTCCCCCACTCGGTCCATTCTTATGAGAAACTTCTTATATAAATCGAGCGCGTCCCGGCACTGCTTCTTGTTCATATCGAAGTACTTCTCGAGGAGGTTGATGATGCCGTCGTTGTAGCAGGCGAACAGGCGGATGAGGTCGCGGAAGAGCAGCATGAAGCACACATTGATGACGCCGTTGGTGAGGTCATTGGCCCCGCAGTCGAACTCCAGCAAACCGTCCAGCTGCGCCTGCAGCACGGGCAGCGTCTTCAGCAGCTTGTCCGCGCTCATCGTGCGCAGCGACCCCTCCTCCTTCCTGCAATACCAACATGACGCAAATTGACACCCCCATCGAGCGTCGAAAAGGGAATTCAATTCCGTCAGTCGTGAAATGATGCAAAATTAAGATTCTTTCATAGCTCGCGTTTGTAATTTTGCAGATTCAGAATCGTCTAAATTTAAATTGCAACTTTTAGGTCCAGTAACGTGGCCACGATATACCAGACGGTAGCTTCTCTTAGAACAAAATTGAAATCGAAGCGAATACGTCACGAGTCATAAGGGCTCGGACGCGACTGCGGAATGTCCCGCTACTCGGCCCGCGTAGATATACAACGTTCGAAAAGATCATTGGCCTTTACCTGCGCGTAAAGCTAGCCATTCCTCGCACCCTCTTCCCGCAATGCTCCGTAGCTCGAGAGTAAAGTTACCGGTCGTATACTGTGAGGTGGCTCACGCTATTTATCGGACATAATATTGACTGTCAAATTAGAGAAAATGATCTATTTATATTTATTTATTAAAACGAATAATGCGGACGACAAAAAGCATTAGTTTAAAAGTTTAGGAATACTGAAATATGTCAATCGGTCTAAATGTGATGGCCACGCTTTGTAAGTGCCGATGAATTCGACCCTTAAGTTGAAAAAATATTCCAAATTCACAACTCTATAATAACGACAGTTGTCCTTTCTTTTGTATTATGACAAAACACTGCAAAGTGAAACACTTTATCCCAATTTACACTGTTTAGTCATGACAGGACAGAGCCTAGTATAAACGTAAATATTGAACTCACCCTCTCTTTACTTTGCAGAAATCGAAAGCGACAGTTCTATAGGATAGCGCCTTCTCATTCAGGTATTTGGCGTATCGCCTGATAAAAGGTGACATATCATACCCTAGAAAAATAATAAATGAATATAGCCTCTAAACTTCAAAGTAGCTAGTAATGATGACCCACGAGACAGACATCACAATGTGAAATATATGCTTACAATTGAAAATTATTAACTATCTATCTATAGTCCATTCCAAACTTAAATAAATTCGACTCTATTCCTGAGTTTTGATATATTGAGTTTGATATAAAAGCAATTTTTTTTATTTGCAATTATTATAGAGGATTAAAGTTAGTTAAATCAAAAAGAAAAACCAAATAACTTTGATAATTAAATGTAAATAAATTATCGCACTTATTATTATTATTTATATTTATATAATAATAACAATAAACGCTTTATTCTTAAGAAAAGGCGAGCTTATTGCCTGCAGGCAACATTTTAGAGCTAATCTATATATATAGCCATGAATACTTAGCACAGCGACATGTAAAAATGTAGATATGTAAAAATCGGATAGCCAAGCAGCTCTGAGACCTATCTCATAAGTTGAAATTAAACCAAAGACTGTCTTGGAATGCACCCAAGTACTAAAATACCTCTGTCTACAAAACAGTTACTTAAGCTGGGTGCCAGGTCATAGAGGGATTAATGGGAACGAAAACGCCAACCTAAGCAGGAACTAAAAAAGAAGGCATACAACCAATCATAAGTCCAGAACCATTCTGTAGTGTATCAAACAAAGGCCACAGCAACTACAACATAGGTTGAAAGAACAGGAGAGAACTGGCAGAACCTGCTACCAGGAAAAAAAGTTGCAAAAGAGGTAATAAAAAAGGACTAGAAACCTATGCCGATTCTGCCTTGAGGAAACAGAGACATTACTCATCTTGTTGTGTAAGTGTGAACCGCTAATGTGTTAAAGCACGCATGAGAAATTCGAAGAAATTGATGAAAAAGTGGTTCAAAGGATATTCAAACTACGAATGGTATGTTACAAAAAACTACCCGAAAATGTTAAAATTATATGTAGAAACGGGTAAAATACCACCTTTAGTTCTAATTAGATGACTGACAATTCCATTTTGATTTTCTTTAATTGATATTTTTATAATTTATTCACTATTATATTATTACAACTATTTTATTTTCTCTCCGATAGTCAATTGCATTTTGTATCTGTAGGACTGTATTATATTCTATGTATT
Organism: Micropterix aruncella; assembly: GCA_944548615.1. NCBI lineage: Eukaryota > Metazoa > Arthropoda > Insecta > Lepidoptera > Micropterigidae > Micropterix > Micropterix aruncella. The sequence goes on along the minus strand of OX155962.1, from coordinate 20,359,589 downwards.
TCATAAAAAAAATATTGATAATTCTGTTCTAAAGTAAGTTAGTATATTAATCTTTTTTTACTATCAAATATTTTTTTCATTTTAAATATTTAATACGATTATTATAAATTATGACAATGTGATGAGACTCTTCAGAAACCTATAGTAACAATTTTTCGAATTATTTCTTAATCCTAAAGCGATATCGCAATCACTGGTTTTGTTCTTTGGATTTCATAATCAAAAGCATCTAATCTAAAGTAATCAAAGGTGTGTAAAAAATATCAGACTCATTTGCAGGGTTGGCCATATTAGGTGGACCTATCTGGCAAAGCTGTAACTTTGAAAAGAAAAGTGAGAATGACTAATGATAGGACGTGTTTGAAAAGTCAATCTTAGGTAATTTTGGCTATGGACTAGTACACACCGGTCAAACGCGATGAAATTGTTCAGCTGTACATTCAAAATAACGTATCAATATTGAAAGCTCAACTTGCATGGAGAAAAAAAATAGAGTGAAAAGTGCGCCGTCGAAGAACAGAAAGCATTCTACGCCATCAAAAACCTTCAAATTATTGAAGAAGTCTCTCTTTACTGCCAAAAAGTGATAATGTGGTGCGGAATTTGTGGATCGGACTATGATATGATAACCGATTTTTTTATGCCGATTGTTCGTGAAAATGGTATGAAGCATTTCTGGCTTCAACAAGATGGCGCACCACCTCATACAGCTCGTGCCACAATCGATTTTTTGAAGCCATTGTTCCCCGGTCGCTTAATATCAAAAAATGGTGAATTTGAGTGACCTCTACGTTTGCTCGATTTGACACCGCCATACTTTTTCCTCTGGGGTTACTAGAAGTCAAAGGTTTATCTCAACAAGTTAAGGACGCAAGGGGAACTTAAGGCTAACATCCGTCAGGAAATAGCCGCCATATTGGCCGAAACGATGGCAAATACGATGAAAAATGCCGAACAACGGGCACATTACGCCATTCGAGCTAAGGGGTGTCGACCACCTGCGCGATATAATCTTCAGAAAGTGATGTAATCAAATCTCCTTAAAACAAATTAAATATTTTTTGACTTGAAAGCAAAAAAAATGTTCTTTTTTCATGTTTTTTTTTTGTTTAATAAATGGGTCTACCTAATATGGCCAACCTTGTATTTATTCTTTGCCTGGAATGAAAAATAGAAAAAGCATGCAACCACCACCTGTAATTTTAAGTTTATTAAGTCGAAAACTCACCAATTCGAGCACCCACAGCGCCTTAGGAAGGTAGGGAAGAGAAGAAACAATTCAGTGTTAGGTTATTATTATTATTTTTAAAAAATGTAGTAGCAATATAATTAAATAGGCGATTAATTTCCATTCGCTCATTAAAAATATGCCATCATTAGTCATTAGGAATTTTTCTGAGAGAGTGAAAATTAATTGTGTTATTCATCAAAAAAAACCTTATCAAAAACTTTACGACTTTAATTTTACATTAGACTCTAAAGATATATCATGCTGATACGATGATAATAAGACAGTTACCTTGTACTCCACTTTTATCGAGGAAGTTGCTAAGTTGAAAACTAGAATTACTCGATGCGAGGTACTGTGTAAATCTCTGAAACAATTTTTATTTTTATTAAAAACGAGACAATGAGACAGAAATATATTTTCAGTTTTTTATTTTATTTTAGAAGACAGCTTAAAGTGTCTTACCTCATTTCCGTACGCTAATAGATGATGCACTGTAATGAGTGCTTTATAAACCACCACCCAGTTTGTACTCTGCGATCTTTCGACAAGTAAATTTGCTAACTGTGGTATTGATACATTAGGCTCGTTCGTGCAATGGACTAGATCTGAAACAAGAAGAAAAATGCAAAATTAGTTAATTATTCGCCTGTGGAAGCAATTAGTAATATCTAAAAGTAGAGACCTAAGGAAATGAGATAGTATTGCATAGATCTAAGGATTCATACAAAAAAGCTCATTTTTAAGTGATTCTATTAATTTTAATATTTTTACTCAATCATAATCATACATTTGAGTACATACTAATAGATTAGCTACAACTTGAATAATTTTACCTTATATTTTAATGTTGTTTAAAAACGTTTAATCATATCTCTATTCTTAAAAAGTATGGTAGTATATAAAGTATTCTTAAATATTTTGGAATTTTGATACATTTGGAAACTTTGGAAATAATAAAAACTAAATAGGACTAAAAGTCTTATGATGTGGAAGGTTTTTTAACTGTGATAATTTACCGATTTTTTGTAACAAGATGTGTTTTTGTAACAAGATAGTAATAAGACTGCCATTACAGAAAGTGAACTATTGTATTTATAATGCTTTTTATCACGTTTTTGATAAAATATTTGTGGATTATGTATTTATCCATATACATACATGTATATTTCCGGAATGTACTCAATCAGGCCTTTCATTTGACAAGACTTAGTAAGTCTAAAACAATATACATTGCTATTTAAAAAATCTTTCATTCATACACGAAAGTTTCCCGACGTTTCGGCACAGTTTCATTTGCCATTTGCAAATGAAACTGTGCCGGTGAAAATTGAATTACCCGTCGCAACAACCAACGAACGCGGAGTACCAGCATGTAGCCTACAAGACAGTCTCACTCTTATTGTCCCCTTTAAGATGGTAAATGAAACTTTGGCGAAACGTCCGAAAAACTATTGTTTAGTTCCAAGCGGCAAGAATCCGTTTTCTTTTCAATTAAAATGTCAAATAACCGCAAAACTTCTACTTCAAATGTTTCTCCTTTACAATACAATTTTTACACGACTGCCCAACAAAAAAGAAGTGTAATATGTTCAGGGTTTATCTACATATATATGTTTTACCGTTTCTTTATTCCACTATAACTTTTAAACGCTCAAACCAATTTAGAAGTATGTGATATTGCTATAATCGTTGTCATCCCGAGTGTGATAGGGTACCTTAACTGTCAAAATATCAAGTAAATAGTCGTCTAAATATCCAAATCTCAAAATGTCAATAAATAACCATAAATATATAGTGTTTAATGTGAAATAACAGGTCTGATTGAGTACATTCTGAAAACATATATCACGGTAAGTTTTAAATAACCGGCATCTTTGAAGGGGGTAAATCAGTAACTTTTGATAAAAATCTGTGAAAAAAAAACAAAAAATTATATTTTTTTTAAAGTTGAAAAATTATTTTTTATGAAAAATAGTATAAAAGCGCTGAGCACGATGCTCCATCTAGCGGTAGGTAAAATATTGCTCATATTGTTTATAAGCGATAATTTACCTTCCGATAGATGGCGCAGCGCGCTCAAACGCTCGTCACACTTTTACATAACAGTCAGATATTTCAAATTTCCAAAAAAAGAACAAGAGAAAAAAAAGTTGTTTGTTTTTCCTATGTTTTCCTATCAAAAGTTGTTTGGTTGCTCGTACTGATTCACTCCCTTGAAGGATGTCGGTTCATTAAAACTCATCCTGTATATGGATTAATAAATAAACCACAAATACATATTTCATAAAAAATCCGTTAAAAAATATAGGTATGTAAATGCTCACTTTTTGTAACGGCAGTCATGTTTTTTATTCATTTTATTATGTTTACTTGTTGGCTTAAGACGTTTAACCCAACGCGTGAGAATAGCCCTCCGATATTTTGAGTACATCTTAGGAACCAGACCTCCTCTATAATGTCTTGTTAACCCTAGAGTGCTCGCGCTTTGAGCATTTTGCCGCCCGCGGCAAAAAAAATCGTGTTATTTTGTACACGATGCATTTGTCATGGTCAAGCGTCCTAGTGGCTGCCCAGCTGTACCTCACTACCTTGTTTTATAAAGCTCAGGAGACAACAGTTGTTTTCGGTGTGTCAGGTTTGGCGGCAAATTGCTCACTGCGCGACTACTCACGTAAGTAAAATTGGCGTGTCGGGTTTTTTACTGTAGTTGAAAAATTATTAATTTTCATTGCGTATAATGTTGTTTCGATGTAAATATATTAATCGTAATAATATTCATATTTAGTTTGTATTGATTAATTATTGGGCGTTTTTTTATTATTTTCGTTTTGCTTAGTTTATGTTATATATTTTAAGCTATTGCATAGCTTTTATCGCGGGCCTAGGCCAGCGCGGCGACCGAATGAAGAAATTTCTTAACGAAAATTAATGATTTTAAACTGATAATTAAGTCTAAATGAGTACTGCTTACGATTCGAAAAAAATATATGTTAAACAAGAACATTTTCCTAATATTCTTAGCTTTGAATATTTTAGATTTTGTTTATATTACATAGTGTAATTAATTTGTGAAATTAGGTCTAACCGAACACAAAAACGACTACTACGCAAATACTATCTGGCGTATTATTATGAAACCTGCACCATTTTAAAGATAATTTAATTATCTATCTTTTTATCTACGATTTTTTTCGAATAATCCGGTTTTGTTGCTTTATCGAATAAAAAATTCGTGCGCGGCGCTCTATCGGAAGACGTTTAAATTATTCCGAATCATTTGCTACCGCAGCCGCAAATGATTCGGAATAATTTCAACGTTTTCCGATAGAGCGCAGTTATCTGATATCAGAAAAAATAAAATAAATAAATAACTATAATTGCATAAGTTGTTAAAAATGCTATGCAATAGCTTTACCGCGGCAGTCCCCGAGTGCCACACGTATTTTTTTTAGGCAAGCGACGCGTGAAGTATACAAAATGAATAAACAAGATGCACAAATACTTGCGTGGTTGGAAGAGAAATCGGATTTCGAAGAAGCTGGTGCACAAAATTAATTCTACTATTATCTACTTTACACGGTATTAACAAGATCGCTGAAGCTACCGGTGCTGCTGAGAAACCAGAAATCATAACATATTACAACGGGACTAAAGGCGAAGTTGACGTAGTAGATCAAATGAAAGAAGAATTTTCCGTGGGTAGAATGACTCGCAGATGGCCGATTAGATTATTTTTCTCAATTCTGAATATTGCCGGCATAAATAGTCAAATAATATACAAAGAAAATATTGACTACTTTTTATTACGACGAATGTTTTTGAAAGAAATTGCTCTAGCTATTACTAGACCCCATACAATTAGAAGATCCAATGTATACACTTTGCAGAAACAGCCGCGAAACCAAATCGCCCGATTTGTGCCATACCCTCAGGTAGAGAAGGTATATGCGCAGTATGTTCGTCCAAGAAAATAGAAGGACCAAAAAAGGGTGCAATAGATGCGGTAAAGTTACTATGCAACGAACATTGTATGTACATGTGTCAGGACTGTTTTGCTGAAACACGTGTCGTAGATGATGAAAATGTTTAATTTTGTAATGAAGTTTAATTTTTCTTTATGTAGGTTAAGACAAAGATGTTAAAATTCAAGAAATTGTACCTAAGATTTCCCAAAGCATTTTTTTCGAATACTAAGTGTAACACTTTAATAAATGTAACTTTTCTGATAATTTATGTTTTATTATATGCTTATAAAATCATTGTAAGTTTACTTAATTATTATTTGCAAAAGAAAATCATTTTAAGTATGGGCGGCAAAACGCTCCCCATGCGAACACTCGCGTTTCACGGAAAGAAGCGACTACTCTCTAGGGTTAATTAAGCATGTAAAAAAAGAGATTTTAGAATATATCTTTAAATGGGTATTTTTGGCTATTAAATTACTGTACCATCTAGTCTCATCGCCGTTGTTTCTCGCCTGCTTTGTTATTATTGTTCATCAGCAGGACAAAAATATACCACAGAGGAAAATTCCGTCGCCTATTTACTTTAATTTATATATGTTTTTCGAAAGTGTCTCTAAAACACTGACCGAATGATTCGACCTTAACCTCTGGCGCACTTGCATAGACGATAGAAGAGGTCACTTGTATTGTAGTAATGAGTAACGAGACCTGAGCGAGATGAATGAATTTATAATTATGCATGTGTGTATACACATGCATGAAAATGTTTGTGTATGGCCACCGTTCAACGATCTGGTGGGCGCGCCATGGGTGGCATCGGTTGATGACTCAGACCCAGAGGAAACCCGCGTTTGAATAGCTTCTAATAAATAAACAATTAAATATATTAAAAAGAATAAAAAACACGACTGCCATTACAGAAAGTGTATTTGTATTTATTTATTGCAATACAGAAATTGTATTTATAATTAATTTTACTAGGTACGTATCTATTCTAATATTATAAAGAGGTAAAGTTTGTGACGTTTTAGGAAGTAATCTCTGGATCTACTGAACCGATTGTAGAGCTTGATAACGCCTACAAAAAAGTCAGCGACAGCATATGTCTAACTTTTATATTTAAGTCACAAAAAGTAGTTTTTCAAATTAAAAAAATAATTTAAATCGTTAGGTCATGTTTATTGGTCATATTATCAACAATTATGAATTATTATCAAAATAAGTAAATTTATCGTGTCAAGTGTTTAAAACAAAAGACTTTTCCCTTTTACTGCATATAATTTCACTTTTACTGCTTAAATGGTTAAAGAGATAAGACACTCACAAATAAGACACTCACAAGAAGACACTCACGAATAACGGTAATATAGTCAAATTGGCATGCAAATACATACATACATATGCAGTAAAAATATAACCCTTCTTTTGGCAGTCAGGAAATAAATCATAGCACTCAGTACTATCCAAACCACACTCATAATCTCATCACAGGTAAAAAGTTTTACCGCCCAACGAAGTGAGCACGGGTCAGCTAGTTTTTAATAAAATAATAGTGGTTTATGTATTTATCTATATAGATACACGTATATTTCCGGAATGTCCTCAATCAGGCCTTTAATTTGACAATAAACACGATAAATTGATATTAATTTATTGACATTTGGACATTTACACAACTATTACTTGATATTTGGACAGTTAAGGTGTCCTATAACCCATGGGATGATATAACGATTCTAGCAATACCACACACTTTTAAATCGGTTTATGCATTTGGAAGTTATGGTGAAATAAAGAAACGGAACACATACATAGATGAACCCTAAACACATTACTCATTTTTGTTGGGCAGTCGTGTAAAAAACACATTGTCAAAACAATAATTTTCGATTTCCAGGCGTTTGAAAAACTAGCAAACATAAATACGTTTTTAGGCGATAATCAAACGACTAGTCTATCACTCCTAATTTCTATTTATCAGTCATCTTTTATTTATTTATTTATTCAAGAACTATTATACTTTATATAAAACATTGATTTCGGCTCCAAAAATTTCAGGATCCGAATGGCAAACCTCAACCGCATGCTTATTCGATTATGTCACCCAACTGTAATCCGTTTTACAACATTATTTAAATGTTGTAGAAAAATGCTCATAAAGCTAATTTGCCGTAAAGTGTAATCCTAAGGAAAAAAATAATACTGATCTCCAGATCTGCTCTTTGCTCGGAATGGGCTCCGGAATGGGGTCTACCTAGGAGCCAGAATGACCCATCGGTTGTGTACTAAAATAAATATAGGAATTACTTAAAATTGTACTTAAAATAAATATAGATAAGTACAACCATTTCTTCACAAATAAACTGTGGAGGAGAATCCTTCGCCTTTTTACGAATAAGATTAGTTGAATAAAACATCGCAAACAGTGGGGCGCAGATATAATGTAGTCATTACGCATAGAGGTTAAGCATTGTCGAATATAAGAAACATAAAATACAAATCAGATTTTCATATTCGCGACAAAAGGAAACGAACGTTCAGCGAAAATGTTTAATCGGAACTTAGTCCGGAAATAATGTTTACTGAACCTTGAGAAAAATACTGAAATTCCTAGGAGAAATATACACCTCCTTTCTATAGAATTGAAGGCGAGGTATGGATTAAATAAACAAACATGTCCGCAACGATTACAGTCAAAGGAAATATATGAGAATACCAGGAAATCGCATAATGGAACAAAAATAAGAGAAAGGACATTTTACAGGTGGATTGCCTCAATGCCGGTGGGGCGAGCGCAGAGGTTTTCGAATTACAAGTCCTTGTATATACAGCCTTGGCCAAAAGTATTAGGCACCCACTAAAAATCTAGTTATTTTAGAATATAGCTGAATTGTGGTGAAACAAAAATGCATATCCTTTAACTTAATGTATATTTTATTATTTTGCCGGACCACCTTTAGCCTTAATTACAGTAGCAATTCTTTTCGGTAAACTCCTTACTAGCTTGCTGCACTCTTTCTAAGAAATCTTTACCTTCAGCATCCATATTATTTTACGGAAGAGCAACGTCATCATTTTGCACCTTTTGTTCGCTGTCTTTTGTTCCTTTTGAAGTTACAAAAGTTTTTAGAACACATCATTATATTTACCCACAAAGCTCAATTTAAAGTTGATGCATCTAATCTCCATTCAAGTATTATTGCATTCAAGATAAAGTGAAATCTGGCTTTATTGCTAGCTTCTTTGTTAATTTACAACCATTGCGCCATTACTTTATATATTAACTAGCTGACCCGGCGAACTTCGTACCGCTTAACATTCAATGAATGTCGTGTTACAGATTAGCTGAACTTAATTTATGATTTTATGACAGTAATACAATGAATATAAAATAAATATTAAGTTCACTACTTTATTAAAATAGGTACCACAAAAAGAAATATAAAAGTACAAAAATAAATATATCGATCGCGTGTCAGCAAGACATGATTGAATTAAACTATTTACATATTGTGCAGCATGGGATGCACTCTTCATTGAAGCACCTTGTGAAATACGACAATTTTTTTTTCAGGCGCAAGAACAAATAAAGCGGATGATTTGCCGACAAGTGAACATGCCACGTACAACCGACCATGAAAAAAACACGGATTTACATTTTGTATGGCAAAATGTTTTTTCTTTTATTTTAATTTTTCGCCAACTTTCCAATTTTTGTTTTCAATAGTTATTCTGCTATTCGGGACGGAGACAAATACAACAAACAAAAACCATAAAAATCGGTCCAGCTGTTCTCGAGTTATGTGTTCAAACAAACCCGACTTTGTTTTATATAGGTATATCTATAGATATTCAATAACAAATTCGAAATTCCAAGTGACAGCAGGCGGCCTATTCGTAAAAAAATTTGCATGCTAAATTTGTCTATGGCCCATGTAAATCAAATGGACCATAGACAAATTTGGCATGCTAAATTTTTCAAGAATTACCCATAAACTATTACCTTTCTGGCAATAGAAAGGTACTGAGAACGCGGAGTCTGGAATTTAAAAATAACGACGCATGATACATTTCGCAATTTTGTGGTGTCTGTCACACTACCACGTCAGTCGCAGAGGGTTAATTGTCTCAAGAGGATCAAAATGGATATTTCCGTCTTCATCTCCAAAATTTTTTTTTGCGCGTTAACTTTCCCTTCTGGTCAGTTGGTGGGCCGGAAAAGTAAAAGTAAAGTATTATTAAAATCCATGCAAAATTATATTTTCTAAGGCTAATTTAAATCTTTATATCTATAAACCTTCCTTTCGGATAAAAGCTTTAATTAGTAAATGCAATTGATGCGAACAAATGGAATAAAACAGGCCAAAGGAAAACATTCACGACAAAAATAGAAATGATTACAATGGCTTGCCATTGCAGCGGTATCAAGCAATGTGCTCATTAAGCGAAATTATTGAAGCTATTAGCGATCGTTGATTTTTTAAAAACGTACGTCTGAATAGTAGCTATTATTACATATTTTTCAAGTTTCTTAAAACACGTTTTCCTGTATTTTTGTTTTTTTTTTAATTATAAACTCACATTTTAAAACTAGGCTAGCGTCTCTATTATTTGTAAATTTATGAGTTTTGATAATTATTTCTATTTAAAGTTTTATGAAAAGATCTACATTTTTTAGTAGTTGTTGTCCTTTGTTGCACGTCTCGATTTTATTCCAGCTAGGACTGCCAGGGAAGGCATAATTAAGCATGGTATATTTCATGACATGGAATTACGATGGAGAGTGAATTTCGCCACCAGCCATTTTGATCATGCGGACGAAAAGGAGACGGCACTTTAAGAAGAGAACATTTAATCAATCTAGACCTAAAATTCACCGGATACAGTTGATTCAATATCAACTTAGTCATTTTAAATGAGTCATCACATTAAAATTCGTACGCACACCGAGATCGTTATCATTATAATGCTGTGAGACTTTTTTTTAAACTCGCAAAGGAAAGAGATATAAATAACTTTGTTGTATTTTTATACATAAAAAAACATCGCTTAAAAGTATGCGTCCTCTGCAACAGTGGCACGATGCATCTACAAAGGCCGACCGGTTGCGGTTGCTCAAAAGTAGGTTACCGCTACGAAAACTTCTCGATGTTGTTTCAATATCGACCGTTACGTAAGGTGCAAAATTTACACACATCATAGCGTACATACAGTATTGTAATGTTGCTCATCTGTTCTACTCTTAACCCCTCGAGCCGCGAGATCTCGCGAGCGCATGTCTTTGAAAGACTATGTATAATTATGGCAATTTTTGATTTATTATGGCGGTCGACCAAAATATTAATTTCTCCCAACCCGTTGTTGCACTTTAGAATTGTTGCATATTAGAACTTTAGAATACTAACTTTAGAGTCCGATCGGTCCCAACGAGGCGCAACTGAGCTTTTACGTTTGAGTACGATCGGTCCCCTTGCGGCTCGAGGGGTTAAGGTGCAACTTAGAGACAGAATACGTGTACCTATATAGAGATACAGAAGAAACAGGTAGGAATATCTGCGAGTACACGGATCTAGCATTCCAGAAAATCCCGCACCACCTGGGATCACAGTTTAATACCTGGAATTCTACATGCAGCCTTCGTAAGTCTTTCAAATTAAAGCTGAGCATTTATATTTCTTTCTTTATTATTATTATGGCCAGTATCAAGCACGTAACATTAATTTCTGGTGAAAAACCTAAAATTTACTATAATTTTAAGATAACACAAAAATATCCAAAAAATAACAGCAGACATTAGTAAGTTTTCTACCTAAATTTTATTTTTTTGCAGTTTGCATTTAACCTATATTTTTATTATTAGATAATATTTTTAAATAATAATTTAACTATTTATAAGGTAATATTGTTGTTGTCTAAGCATTTTCTATAGAAATTGTTTTTTTATATTTTTTGCGTGACTTTTGGTTATTTTTAAACGTGACTGATAAACCACTAGTTTAAAAAAAAATATTTTTCTATTTTTATACCCTTTACGGTAACGGCCCACCTTAATGTCTAACGACACTTATCTTACGACCGGCTTTTACAACAACTCGTTGCTGTACTCAGGCGGTCACCCATCCAAGTACTGACCACGCCCGACGCTGCTTGACTTCGGAGATCTGGCGGGAAACAGTGTTTCAACGCAGCTGCGGACGTTATGTACCATATGTCTGTATCTGTATATTACATCTGTATATTAGAAATAATTTTTTTTGAAATTTTAAAACCATGAAATTCAAACGGCCAAAGGTCTCCATGGGCAACCTTATAAAAATGTAGATTCCGCATTTATTATAATACTCGCACTTATTGGCAGCTATTTCGTAAAAATTAAAATCACGTACCTTTAAAAAAAGAAGATTAATTTAATTGCTAAACAAGTTATGATATAAATTACGTTAGTCACATTGTTTGATAGGTAAAAGTGATACACATATTTAATAATTTAGGTACTTATTTACGCTCAGCAATTCTTGCAGAGGTGCAAAGATCCTTGCTGTAAAATCCGTTGTGTGATAAGTCTGCTTCCATTTTAATTTCTGTGCTCATTTCATTTAATATTCTCACTCTGACACTGAATAAAGAAAGTCACTGTCCCAGGCATAATATTCATACGTTTTACTATCTACCTGGTTCTAATCGACAGTTCTTCTAGTATGTAGTATTTTTTGGAAAAGTGGTTTATATATTTTTTATTTTTTTATTAACCAGCTCATAGGAATTTCCACACTTGGTAAAGTCAAAATAAGCGAAAATTAACTATATGTATATATGTATGTACCTACATTAGGTATAAGGTATGAACGTTGAACATTCAAGCGCAGATTTTCTAGGTTATATATATATATATATATATATATATATATATATATATATATATATATATATATATATATATATATATATATATATATATATATATATATATATATATATATATATATATATATATATATATATATATAGATATATATAAATATATATATATATATATATATATATATATATATATATATATATAAATATATATATATATATATATATATATATATATATATATTTTGAAATATTTGATAGTTTTGTGTATATATTCTTTTTAGAATTGATCAATAAGATGATTATAAAGTAAATAATTATAAAAGCCACTTACATCGTGACGAAGGATTCCCTTGATCGGATTCGGGAATGCTTTAGGTGTTAACGAGAATGATGAATGCCTCTCACTTGCGGAAAGAGGAGTAGGTTTAAGTTGGGCCCATTTTTCAACTAGTAAACGCTCACCCTTCATCCAATTATCTCAAAAATTAAGCTACAATCCTTCTTTATACGTAAACTCACTCAATTTCCTATTATTTCAGGGGAAATAACAAGACAAGACGAGCTACTTGACAGATGGAAGAATTTAAAATTTCGAATTTCGTTTTTTTATTTTCTAAAGGTGCGATATAAAGAAGCTGCGATCAATATTCAGCTGAAAACTTAAAACTAAAAGCGTGACATGCCCTCATATCAATGAAAGGAAGCAGTCAGCTCTTTCCTATTAGTTGGAAAGATTACCTTTAACCTAAATGGATTATTTACAATGAACGAAACATAAAATATGTAAAAATTCAATATTTTGAAATATTTGATAGTTTTGTGTATATATTCTTTTTAGAATTGATCAATAAGATGATTATAAAGTAAATAATTATAAAAGCCACTTACATCGTGACGAAGGATTCCCTTGATCGGATTCGGGAATGCTTTAGGTGTTAACGAGAATGATGAATGCCTCTCACTTGCGGAAAGAGGAGTAGGTTTAAGTTGGGCCCATTTTTCAACTAGTAAACGCTCACCCTTCATCCAATTATCTCAAAAATTAAGCTACAATCCTTCTTTATACGTAAACTCACTCAATTTCCTATTATTTCAGGGGAAATAACAAGACAAGACGAGCTACTTGACAGATGGAAGAATTTAAAATTTCGAATTTCGTTTTTTTATTTTCTAAAGGTGCGATATAAAGAAGCTGCGATCAATATTCAGCTGAAAACTTAAAACTAAAAGCGTGACATGCCCTCATATCAATGAAAGGAAGCAGTCAGCTCTTTCCTATTAGTTGGAAAGATTACCTTTAACCTAAATGGATTATTTACAATGAACGAAACATAAAATATGTAAAAATTCAATATTTTGAAATATTTGATAGTTTTGTGTATATATTCTTTTTAGAATTGATCAATAAGATGATTATAAAGTAAATAATTATAAAAGCCACTTACATCGTGACGAAGGATTCCCTTGATCGGATTCGGGAATGCTTTAGGTGTTAACGAGAATGATGAATGCCTCTCACTTGCGGAAAGAGGAGTAGGTTTAAGTTGGGCCCATTTTTCAACTAGTAAACGCTCACCCTTCATCCAATTATCTCAAAAATTAAGCTACAATCCTTCTTTATACGTAAACTCACTCAATTTCCTATTATTTCAGGGGAAATAACAAGACAAGACGAGCTACTTGACAGATGGAAGAATTTAAAATTTCGAATTTCGTTTTTTTATTTTCTAAAGGTGCGATATAAAGAAGCTGCGATCAATATTCAGCTGAAAACTTAAAACTAAAAGCGTGACATGCCCTCATATCAATGAAAGGAAGCAGTCAGCTCTTTCCTATTAGTTGGAAAGATTACCTTTAACCTAAATGGATTATTTACAATGAACGAAACATAAAATATGTAAAAATTCAATATTTTGAAATATTTGATAGTTTTGTGTATATATTCTTTTTAGAATTGATCAATAAGATGATTATAAAGTAAATAATTATAAAAGCCACTTACATCGTGACGAAGGATTCCCTTGATCGGATTCGGGAATGCTTTAGGTGTTAACGAGAATGATGAATGCCTCTCACTTGCGGAAAGAGGAGTAGGTTTAAGTTGGGCCCATTTTTCAACTAGTAAACGCTCACCCTTCATCCAATTATCTCAAAAATTAAGCTACAATCCTTCTTTATACGTAAACTCACTCAATTTCCTATTATTTCAGGGGAAATAACAAGACAAGACGAGCTACTTGACAGATGGAAGAATTTAAAATTTCGAATTTCGTTTTTTTATTTTCTAAAGGTGCGATATAAAGAAGCTGCGATCAATATTCAGCTGAAAACTTAAAACTAAAAGCGTGACATGCCCTCATATCAATGAAAGGAAGCAGTCAGCTCTTTCCTATTAGTTGGAAAGATTACCTTTAACCTAAATGGATTATTTACAATGAACGAAACATAAAATATGTAAAAATTCAATATTTTGAAATATTTGATAGTTTTGTGTATATATTCTTTTTAGAATTGATCAATAAGATGATTATAAAGTAAATAATTATAAAAGCCACTTACATCGTGACGAAGGATTCCCTTGATCGGATTCGGGAATGCTTTAGGTGTTAACGAGAATGATGAATGCCTCTCACTTGCGGAAAGAGGAGTAGGTTTAAGTTGGGCCCATTTTTCAACTAGTAAACGCTCACCCTTCATCCAATTATCTCAAAAATTAAGCTACAATCCTTCTTTATACGTAAACTCACTCAATTTCCTATTATTTCAGGGGAAATAACAGGAAATTGAGTGAGTCTCTGTCAAGTAGCTCGTCTTGTCTTGTTATTTCCCCTGAAATAATAGGAAATTGAGTGAGTTTACGTATAAAGAAGGATTGTAGCTTAATTTTTGAGATAATTGGATGAAGGGTGAGCGTTTACTAGTTGAAAAATGGGCCCAACTTAAACCTACTCCTCTTTCCGCAAGTGAGAGGCATTCATCATTCTCGTTAACACCTAAAGCATTCCCGAATCCGATCAAGGGAATCCTTCGTCACGATGTAAGTGGCTTTTATAATTATTTACTTTATAATCATCTTATTGATCAATTCTAAAAAGAATATATATATATATATATATATATATATATATATATATATATATATATATATATATATATATATATATATATATATATATATATATATATATATATATATATATATATATATATATATATATATATATATATATATATATATATATATATATATATATATATATATATATATATATATATATATATATATATATATATATATATATTTATTTAAAAAACGATATTTTCAATCAAAATTCTTCGATAATTTCGCAAATTATTATATGGACTACTAATAATCAAACAGAAATATTGGACAATTTCACAAATTATCATATGGACAGTAATAAACATATTTGAAAAATTCAAATATTTACAAATTATTATTAATAATAATAGTCAATTGCCAATAGTCAGAATAAAAGTTTACAATGATGTAATAGTCAATAATAAAAAAAATAAAGAATAAAGATAGTCAAGAAAGTCAAGAGAACTGAGAAAATTCGATATTGCCAAAATCCTCAATACTATAAACTTTTAGTAAAATTAGACTAGACATACAAATACGTTATAAAACTTTTAAACGTAAGTGCAGCCAGAGAGTGGACAGAGTCGTGGTTTTTTAAAGTCGAGTTCTGAGCTATATTGATTTTTTTTAAATTATTAGTTCGTTAGTGACTCAAAAGGAAATCGATCAGCTCCTAGTGTTCGAAAGAATAGTTAAACGTCAGTACTTCATTCTACAAAATGAATGCCGACAAAAAAAAACACAAATTTCACAGCCTTTGTGAAGCATAATTTTGTGGCCTGGGGTTGTGAGAACACGAAAAAGAATTTTAATACAATTTTGCCGTATTTTAAAAACCCGGTCCTTAAGCTATCATTTCGCCAAAACGAAATTGGTAAATTATTTCCATATTAATTGTAAATTATCTTTATTCTGTTACTGTTTTCCAAAAAAATAAAAACGAGCGAGATTTGTCTTCAGTTTTTGAAAAACCTAGAGATGATTCCTAATATTAAAAAATACTATTTACACCAGCGTATGGTCTATTTGCATAGTACCAAGACATTTTTTGGAACTTCCATACAAAAAATATAAGAAAAAAATGTTTGAAATTACGTAATTTCCAGAAATGTTATGGCCGAAAATTATTTTTTGTCTATTTATTATAGATACTTTTGAGTGATATAAAAAATAACACAGTGATCTAAAGTTATTTTATTATTGTAATTTAATTTATGCTTTATAAAAAACTATTCATTTGATAATTTATTATATTATAATTGAAAAGCCAAATCGACTATATTAGACGACGCGCGAAGCCGAAATCGTCATTCGTAATTGGCCACTGCCAACGGTGGGACGTATTCCCTTGTCGCCGCGGTATACCTATACATCTTTATCTATAAATCGAAAGAACGCGGGCGCGTGGCATTGCAAAAATACCTAAATTTTTAGTCGCGTCAACTCGGAAGGGAGCCTTAATTAATTTATCAAAACGATTCTACCGAAAATAACCGTAATTAATTGCATACACACTAGCAACAGTTAAATGATCAGTGTGGAACGAACATCACAATGAATATCACATCACAAATATTTCAAGACAAAAATCATAATTTTTCCATTTTGAATCTAAAAACTATTTTTCTGTTTGCATGAAGCGCTTCCTTTTAACGCGGCACAGGAACGTTGACCGATGCTTGTTTACCGCTTTACTCGGCCGAATCTAAAACGGTAGCAATTGCCATTTAATAATGTCCTAGGGAATAGGCATATACTTTCATTGCCAGATCATATCAACGAGGTCACAACAATATTGAAATTTGGGGACGTTGCCATATAAGTATGAATAAGAAACACTGAATCACCAAACTAGTTTTGAAATCATCCATAATCTTTGGTCAAGGCGATTTTACTTGAGCAACAAATCATTTTCTCGGTGACCAATAAAGCGCCGCATTTATTTGATTGCTATACAATAAAGTAAGCTACGCAGCTATCTGGGTATTGTGCGTTTTTTTTTCGAGATCTAGCCGCATCATCCGGGATTTCGTTGAACAAATCAAATATTTAAAACAATGTCTATCTGTTCTTCTATCTGTACGACGATTAATTAATTTATTTTAATTTATTTATAGAAAAATCCAGTTAGTAGGAGTCCCTACTCCAGTATTGTCAAAATGACAATTGTCAAACACGATTTACCTTATATGGTATTCTAGCATAAATAATTTGTGTTCAGATGGACTATTTTTTTTAAATCGTAAAAATAATTATTATGACATACCTCCTAATAACAATAACGTATTTACCATTGGAATGATCTATATATCTAGATAATTAATGACTACTACAACTTACCTCAATTATGAGCTGTTTCGGAGTCTTCAGCCCCATGGTCGCAGTATGGGATATTTTTTTTTAGATTCACTCGTATCGAAACAAATTTAATACAATAATGCCATAGGGCCGGGCCACACGATGCGGTGCGGCTGCGGCGCGGCGCCTGAGCGGTGCCGCTGCGGCGTCCTACATACGGTGCGTTTCGGCGCCGCACCGCACACAAACCGGTAATATGCGCCGGAGCGGCACTACGAAGAAGGGTACATGCTTGCCTGTTTCATTTGTTTTCATTTTTCTTAATTTTTAATCGAAGTGTTTAAAATGAGTATCAACAAAGAAGATATTGGCATTGACTACCTCATTTCACTAGTTCTACGTTTAATTAACTGCAACACTATCCGCCCACTGCGGCGTCGTAGTAACGTTGCGGCGCCACACCGTGCACTTTACGCCCATACGGCGAAATTTTTGCGGTGCGGCGCCGCACCGCATCGAGTGGACCGGCTCATACTGTTATAAATAAGTTTACGTATTTTATAGACGTATCTTAAAAACGTTAAAAAACCATTTTTAAAGTATGGCACCACTTTAGCACTACACCAGAAGTATGACAAACTTTCCAAGATTCAAGTGCCATATGCTGCGTTATGGCGTTATTAAGAACCGTTGAAACGGTATGGCATAGTGGTTTTTGTAAACCTTTTTTTTTTTAATTGGTTAAAAAAAAATGCCTGTAACAAATAAAGAAAATGAAAAAACACGTCTTCAAATTGGTATGGCGGGCCATTAGCCCTTACCAGTATGACATTCAATAAGTAAGTAAAAGTATAAGCAAAAGTATGGCATTTCGCTAGGGCAGATTCATTATTTATTAACGACCACCGAAAAATACATAAATCTTTGTGTAACAAATCGTTTGAAACACGTCATTTTTCCGACAAGTTTAATTAATTACTCTTAGTGGCGGTATGGCCATTTCGGGCCATAATATTATTATACATGATGTTAACCATGATAATATTATTATTACCATTTATTTATAAATTTATACACAAACCTGCTTATAATATTTACATTCACAGTAATTATTTCAATATTAGGAATATTGTTTGTTAGTAATATATAATAATAACAAATCGAATCGATATTATCACCAATTTAATATAGGTTTGTCTTTTAAACAAGAAACTTATATTTTATTATGTATATATAATTTTATTATAATATATTTTTGGCTTACGCTTAAAAATTATGTTGGTTTTCTTCAGTGGACTGTACCAAATGGTTTCACAGTAAGGTCATCCGTCTTTCGGAGTTCTGGACACAAGGGATAATATGGGAGGATTCAAAAAGGAGTAATTTTAGAATAAAAGAGATACCGGCGAACCTGTTGTTGTGTTTTATTAGTCAGCTTAAAATAAAATATTACTCAAAATTGGCGAAGCTGGAAAGCTGTATTTCTATTTTCCAGTTTAATTGATTATAAGCTGCCGGAATAAATTTACCTCTTTTTCTCTCCTCTGGGGCCGGTGTCCTCAACTTGTGTAAAAAATACTGCCGATTACAGTCGAGCTGAGTTCAAACCAACCGGACCCCCCCCCCCCCCACCTCCCCTCCGCCTATCGCTGATATTGCCGTAAAAGTTTGTGGTTGGTCCCGTTTTCAATAACGAGAAATTAATGGGTTTAACCCTCGTTTACTTCAGCGAGTATTTATATCTACGGGAAAAGAGAAAGCTTTGGGCGTTCGCCTGTCTGCACATTGCTTCGTTTTCGTTTTCGACGCGAAAGGAGAAGGAGAGTGAGACATTTGTATAAATAAATACTAGCGGGAGAAGTTGTTGTTACAAGATTTCGCTTTTGTTTGTTTCGTTCGTTCGTTTTACTTTACCGGCCTACCAACCAACAAGGGATAGTATTGTGAACTCGCCATTTTTTTTCGAGAGGAAGACTGATGAATACATTGTAACCTCCCCTCCCTAGACGATTAAGACCATTTCCAGACTGAAGTCTGCCTGTGTGTGTGTGTGTGTGTACTCCTCCACGTTAGTGCCCAAACGCTTTATCCGATTGAGCTGAAATTTGGCAAGCAGGCATCATTTTGTAATGGCAAGAGTTGAAAAGATCGCGGTTGAAATTGGTCCACCGGTGGGCAGATCACTCTAGTCATACTTCAATCTCGAAATATTGGACTTAGAGACTGGAAATTGGCACAGGTGCATTGTTGGGTTGAAATCATATGGTGAAATTTTAATTGGAATATCTCACTCACACACAAGCGACACAAATTATGTTTAAAGTCCGCCATATATCAATTAAATAGTAGGTAATACTCGTAGTAATACCTACCGATAACAACCGGATATATGTTGTTAAAAAGCGCCTTTCATGACTGCCTCAAATCATTGCAAGAAAAAAGTTGCAGTTAAAACAAAAAGCTATAGCAATGTATCTAAAAAAATACTTATTACAGTAAAACATCGTTATTACGTCTTAGTGTCAGAATAACAAACTAATCGTCATATATTAAAACTGATAAAGCAACCATAATGCATCACAATTGTTACTTCGACGGTTCCTTAAAAAAAAGCTATACCCAGCGGCGTGGGGCGTGGCTCCGCATACCCAATCGACGATTTTTCATATAATCACAGGTTTTTCTTTTAGCTGTAACTTTTTTCCCACAATAATTTAAGACTTACCGCCATAGTAACAAATGCCGGTAATGAAATGAGCAACGACATGTCTGGTCGTTATTGATCAGTGTGTACGAATCCCATACATTTTTGCTCATCCTCCTTTTCGTCGAAATCACCGAAATGTATCCGAGAGAATATTTGTGTTTGTTACAATCGGAACAAAATTGAAATGTTCTGTAGGCAGCGTTATTCTCAGGTCATTGACCTGTTTACAGCGTCCTTCGCGTTCTTAACCTACTTTAATTTCTCTGCGCTGCTTGCATAAAACAATGAGTCGTTCGAGAATAAATATCCTTTCCATTAATGAATTTGGGTGCGCTTTATATATATATTAATGTCCGGTTATGTCATTGTTTGAGTTCCTTGCATTATTTTTTACTTTTTTCTTATTGACTTGCATGCCAGATTGTTTTTATTTCTTTAAACGTTTCGTTCCGAAAGTTTTCCGAAATGGCCATACCGCCACTAAGAGTAATTAATTAAACTTGTCGGAAAAATGACGTGTTTCAAACGATTTGTTACACAAAGATTTATGTATTTTTCGGTGGTCGTTAATAAATAATGAATCTGCCCTAGCGAAATGCCATACTTTTGCTTATACTTTTACTTACTTATTGAATGTCATACTGGTAAGGGCTAATGGCCCGCCATACCAATTTGAAGACGTGTTTTTTCATTTTCTTTATTTGTTACAGGCATTTTTTTTTAACCAATTAAAAAAAAAAAGGTTTACAAAAACCACTATGCCATACCGTTTCAACGGTTCTTAATAACGCCATAACGCAGCATATGGCACTTGAATCTTGGAAAGTTTGTCATACTTCTGGTGTAGTGCTAAAGTGGTGCCATACTTTAAAAATGGTTTTTTAACGTTTTTAAGATACGTCTATAAAATACGTAAACTTATTTAACAGGGGTGTGGAATGTCTGTCGTATGATATAGCCCGCTACTCCATTGCCTGAGACAAACCATGCAGTTGAGTCCACAAGACACAACAGCTGTAAACTACTTTTAAGTATTTTACGTTAAGTGGATTAAAACGCATGGGTTTCTCTATTATTTCTGTTTCTTGTGTTCAATTTACGTAAACGTGATAAGACATTGGCACACTGGTTATACACGGTACACTGGTGGCGCAGTGGTTAGGTTCTCTGAACTTACATTGTAAGGTTCCGGGTTCTATTCCCGGCTGGGTCATAATTTTCCGTTGGGTTAGTAACCCATTAGGGTTTCCTTTTTCTTTATATTTTTTTCGATTGTTGTTTTAAATTGTAATAATTCCATTATTCGTCGCCAAGCATCATTTTGTGATGCACGATTCTTGTAACTTTTGTGCGTCTGATCCCAAAAAATGGCTCTGTTTGCAGAATTTCGAGAAACACAATGACTTTCTCGTTAGTGCACTCCATATATTATCGAAGACAAATACGTGCGATGCCGTCGCGCTCACGGTGCACAATGACAAACGGAGTGTGGCCGCTTCAACGCGTTAATTCTCGCGTTAAATTACTTTAATGTGCCGCCACTTGATCTATCGCCTAACGTCAAACGCCAATGTGAATGCCGTTGTAAAATTATCGCGAAAGTCGTGGCTACGCCAACGTTAAACGAATATCATCGCGTTAATTAACGGCGTTTACCGTTAGTGTGGCCCAGCATTAATCGAATGCAATAACAAAACACACACTTGCATACATGTTACATGTACAAAGTAAGGCTTTCTGTTATAGCGGGTTCAGTCAGCACGGTGGAGTAAGGCTGCAAGGGAGGGGGGAGCGGGAACTGACGTTGGCAACGAGATCGATAGTACGGCGCCGCCCGCCCGCGCCGCCCCAGCACCGGCGTCGCGGCGCCCGCAGCTCTCGCGACGACCTTGGCGTCAACTAAAAGGCGGCGGAAAATCCCGAGGGCGCGCCAGATCGACCGTTAATGAGCTCACGACCCCGTCAGCCTCATTTCCGGCTCGGATGAGCTGGTGCGTTGGCGGGCTTCCTTAGTAGCGTCAGTTATTGTCTCATCAGGTTTCCCTGACTAGACTTAAATAGTCAAAAGAGAATAGGCATTTTGGGACAACTTTTCCAATAGCTGTAAATCTAATACCAATGGAAAGATCTCATTATGTAGAACATTTATTAATAGGTCGACTGATTACTAATATGAGCCGTTTCTGAGTTATATCCTATTAAATATGGCTAATTACCTGATCCAGGCATTGCATTGTTAATAGCTGTTTAAACAAAAACCGTCGCAGTATACCCGAACCAATAAAGTACATCTGTGTGAGTACAAACTATATATTCCTACGAATGCTCGAGTTTGTCAGAAGTATATGGAGGGGAAATTTTGGGATATGTTGCTTGAACTCTGTAATGTGTATCATGATTACATTGCCGCTGTTTTTTTTAAATAGTATAAAAAGCGCTGAGCACGGTGCGTCATCTAGCGGTCGGTAAAATATCGCTAATATTGTTTATGAGCGATATTTTACCTACCGATAATATATCTGTAACTCTACGTCTATCTGTCACTTTCGCTAATGGGAGCTAATGGGTCCTTGCTGAGTTGGCCACGAAGAACCATTCTGTTCAGGGTTGGTCACTCATGGGTCAACACCCATCCGGCGGCCTCCACGCATGAAGTGCGAGCCCGGGCAGGACTCTGGCCATAGGGCTAGTTCAGGAGTAGGAGTCAACCTTCTGGCACTCATGGACGGTCTGCGAACCGTGCGGCGTCAGCCAATCGATTGTGCACTCTGACTAACAGCCGGGGGAGTCTGGAAGCAGTACTGTTTCCTATAGAGCGGGGGTGGTTGCGGACCTTACGGCGACTGCTCTTGAAACGACCATCGGCTACCCGATCCCGGGTGACCAGCCGGGCAAAGGATGCAGTGGTCCGCGATAGATTCGGTTTACACCGTTTCACCGCTTCATAAGGGAAAGAATAGCGCAAGCGACCTCGAACTCGTAACCAAGCGAGAGACCGGAGTAATCTGGTCGCAATTGGAAGTGAGTGGGTGTAAGCCCGCTGGGTATCATACCTGGTTATCTCTCGGATAAGGCGTTGGCCTCTTACGGGCATGTGGCGGAGCTTGACGGTGGACTGTTTTGTACAAGTCTTCTGCGCTCACTTCACGGCAGATAGAACGAAAAATCGTTAAAACTTCCTGAGGTGACGGGTTCGCCCGTTGTAGTTGACAACTCTATTTGTCACTTTCGCTACTTGCAATATGGTGATTACAACCGACGTTTAAACTCAGTGTTTTGAAACGTAGCAACCGCCCTACCTCAAAACCATGGGCGCATGCTGCGGAATTCATCTAGAATTTCCTTACATTCCTCCGTATATTTTTTGGTGCAGAAAACAAAGGAGCCGGCGATATGACGCTAAGAGCAAATCATGGATTTGGATCAAGCCGATAACTGTGTCTACTGTTCCTATTTCTTTGCTACCATGAGTATTACATTGACAGAAAACGAGCGTTTCGGTTTTAAAGCGAAAAAAAATATTGTTAGTTGTATCTCGGAGCATTTCCTAGCATATATTATGTTAATTTTATTAGTAAGTTTATGCCTTATTCTTTAAAATACATTACACGTTTTAACTACATACAGAGATAAAGCTCCGTGAAAAAATCCGAGGCTTTAAAGGTAAATTTCTCAAAACTAAAGTTATGATCTATAGTTTTTTTTATGATTGGTCAGGCTTTAAAAGTTTGCGTTGAGCCAGATAAAATAGAAAAAATCCCCTTTCTTAAATATTGCCTGTATTCGGACACATGTATATCTCAATTCAGAATTGCTTAATCCTAGTCTTCTAATTTGCAGTTTCAAACGTGGCTAATTAGCAGTATACGAGTAGTTACTCGCCGGTAGTAACTTAGTCTTCTAAAATAGCGCAGACGTTGTTATTATTTTAGTGCCTGCTTTGGTACTAAAATAATATCTAAAAACACTAACTTATAACACTAATAATCTTAAAAACACTAACTTTGTTTAGGATTACATATTTGCGGATCACGGCACCCGTTTGTCTTATCGACCATTGAGATAAGAGAAAGTTATCAACGAGTGTTAATCATATTTATTATATTTTTGTGTACAGTTTATTATCACCGTCTATTATATCAGATAAGGTGCGAATGTCCGTCACAGAATGGCTAAGTATCTACTCCCGTGTTCTAATCACTTACGTATGAGGAACATTTGACGATATATTTTTTTTCGACGTGCGCACTCTTCACTTTATTGACGGTCCTAGAGCATGGATAGGAAAACCTTTATGACAAAAGAGCCAAATAGCCACTTAGTGCTGCATGTACGAGTATATGGACAATGAGCCCGATTGCGTTTCTTCGCGAACTGGAAATAAGTTCATGCGAACGAGACAGAACAATACGTTAGAGCGGCGTATGAAGTGAACGACCGTCCATTTTGCCGCACTAAAACTATCCGTCGAACTTATAGCCATCCTAATGAGTTTGGACACATTTCGTGCGGTCTTCGATTCAACTGCTTTATTTTCTGTGGTTGTTTTAATGCGGACAAGTGTCAACCGTTTATTTCACATTTCTCTCTAACGTATTGCAGCGTGAATCCAGGAAAGTCGCGAGAAGTATTGCTTTGGGAAGTCAGGAGGCGATGACCTCCCCCCCCCCTCTCCCCTGTGACTAGGTGATAGGTTTTATAGCATATTTTAAGCATTTTTTCATTAACTACTGGGGACTTCATCAAACAAAAATATGAATCAATGACATGGTTCCATGTCCGCTGACAGTACCTAACATAGTTTTAAGTGCAGAAATCGTTATTTAAAAAACACATACAACATTATTACCTATTACGTATTATAATGTTCTTATTAAGAAAAGCAGGGTAAGGGCGGCAATGTGCTCTCTGGCACAGACAAGTCATGTATATACCTGAGATATCGCAAAATACATCCGACCTTGCAAAAGGTCATGTATTTATTACCTATATGTTTCTGAAGTTTCCCGATATACAGCTGTATGAAAATTGGTAATTTTGGTATTCTGATAAGCGCGCGATCCCTCTGATCACTAAAAAGCTCCTTGAATCTTCAAAGAATTTGTGTTATAGTGAAATTTTTCACTTTTTCCTTTTTAAAACTTCCCGAGGTGACCGAACCCGTCACCTCAGGAAGTAATAACGAAATTTGATCGTTCTGTCTCCCGTGAGGTGAGCGCAGAGGACAAAACAGTCCACCGTCAAGCTCCGCCACATGCCCGTAAGAGGCCAACGTCTTAACCGCGAGATAACCAGGTATATTACCCAGCGGGCCGACACTCACGCCCTTACCAGATTATTCCGGTCTCCCGACTGGTTATGAGTTTGCTGAGCGTTTGCGTATTGCGAATTGCGTCAAAGTTCAGACTGTTTAGAATGGTCGTGCTTCGCAAAAACACCGCGCACGCCCCGCCCCACCCACGCTTGCTATATCTAATCAAAATTGGCAAGACACGGTTATTATTATAACATAGGCAGACGCGTTGGCTTCATTCACAACATTCGTAAATATGTGGGTAGTCTTCAATTATAGCGATTTCGGCCGCTTTCAGTGTCTGTTATCTCCTGTGTCCAGTCTACGAAAGCGGTCCGAAAATATGGAACCCCGAAATATCTTTCAAGAGGACCCAAGTCGCCCGCGATCCTATACAATGATTATTCTACGATTTCTACGAAATCTATTGGTCCAGAACGAAAAATAAGGTTTCAATCGTTTTCGCTACTAAATATTCATATCTCCAATGAAATATATTGTCAAATTCGGTTTTATATAAAAGTTGTTAGTCTCTGAAAGTTCATGTAATTACAGATATTTTGATGAAACTAACATAATTTAAAAACTAAAGCAGATAGATTTTCCATTTTGAAGTTGTGGACATCTTAAAAGTAAGTACCTAGTAATGTAGATTTTTAAGATATTTTTTTTATTATTATTTATATTTTTCCCCATCGCGTCAGTATCATCGCGAGGGCCAAGCAAGCTGTTGAATTCGCATGAATAAGTGGGCAAAATAGACCATTCAACTAATGCAAAACAAAAAGCTTTTCCAGGAGGGGTTCGACAATACATGAGCGGTTTTCCATTACAATACAAAGGGCTCCAGGTACCGATCGAGAGAGGAATAATGTTTCGGTCTGCGATATTGAAGCTTTTCATGTATTTTCTACCGCCAGCACCCAAACGTTTATTATTGCGCAGGGGCAACGATTTCTACAATTTCTACATACCCATGCAGAAATGTAGGTGCACGTAGAGCTCTCGTTCACACGCGTCATTTTTTTGCAGTGAAAACCTACGGTTAATACAGTTACCTAATATTTTGAGAAAGAAAATGTTTTTCAATAACGCCTTGAAGCAGGGCGACTAAGTTGCATGACTGATGACATGCCGAAACTAGTTCCAAAATCGAGCAGAATGGACGGTAAATGAGTAGGTAAAACAAGTAAATATATTAAAAAGAATAAAAAACGACTGCCGTTAGAGAAAGTGAACTATTTGTGGATTCCGTATTTATTCATATAGATACATGTATATTTACGGTGTGAATTTAAGTATATACTGCATTAGGAATATTCTCCTTCTTACGCATTTTTGTAGCGCGTTATCTCCGAAAACTAATTCGTCGGTCGGACGACGATAAAATAAAAATTTATTTATTTTCGATTAATTCTTTCATTTCAGTTCATATTTATATTCAATCATGCCACATAAAACGTGACAGTAACAGCGCTCAGTCATGTCCCCGAACTACCAGTTTAGGAACGAAATCTCCGTCTGGAATTTACCTTCAGAATACTTCCGTCCTCCCGACTGATTAAAGGTCCAAAGTCGATTACGCGGCCCCTACCTGTTGTAATTACAACGGGTCGGTAATTCAATTTTAATTTATCGCGGACCTGGGCGTCCTTTGCCCATAGTGCCACACGGAATCGGGTGGCCCAAGGTCATTTCAAGAGTTGCATGACAACAGATTAACATCCACCCCCGCTGATTAGGAGGCAGTATATTTCCATAGTCTCCAGACTCCTTCAGCAGATAGTGCACAACCGATTGGCGTTGCCGAACGGTGCGCAAACCGTCCAATAGCGCCGGGATGCAATCCCACCAGGAGAAGCCGGTCCACCAGCCGTTAGGCCGTGAAGACTTGGACAAAACAGTCCACCGTCAAGCTCCGCCACATGACCGTAAGAGGCCAACGCCTTAACCGCGAAATAACCAGGTGTGTTACCCAGTGGGCTGACACTCACGCCCTTACTTCCAACTGCGACCAGATTACTCCGGTCTCTCGATTGGTTACGAGTTCGAGGTCGCTTGCGCGGTCCTCTCCCTTACGAAGCGGTGAGACGGTGTACACCGAATATATCGCGGACCACGGCATCCTTTGCCCGGATGTTCACCCAGGATCGGGTAGCCGATGGTCGTTTCAAGAGCAGTCGCCGTAAGGTCCGCAACCATCCCCGCTCTATAGGAAACAGTACTGCTTCCAGACTCTCCCGACTGTTGGTCGGAGTGCACAGACGATTGGCTTACGCCGCACGCACGGTGCGCAGACCGTCCAGGAGCGCCAGAAGGTTGATTCCTAAGGGAAACTAGCCCTAAGGCCAGAGTCCTGCCCGGGCTCGCTCTTCATGCGTGGAGGCCGCCGGATGGGTGTTGACCCGTGAATGTGACCAACCCTGATTAAAAGGGGTCTTAGTGGCCAACTCAGCAAGGGCCCATTAGCGCCCAATATCTCTTACCTACTGGCAGTGCTTTGACTTGAAATATTGTAAAAAACTGTGCGTTTGGATCGCGCTAAATCCACTAATACGAGAACGTGAAACAATCGATGCGCCATTACATTTAAGCGATTAAAAATGTCGTTCGAAAGCGTGCAAGCAAACCACGGCAACTGCATTACAATAAAGACAATCGCGATGCAAAAACTAATAATTGATCGAGTGACGTTACGTGGAAAAGCACGCGGAATGAATGCGCGAAGACGCAAGGAAATTGTTTGCGGTTTCAGAAATGATTATCCGACGCAATAGATTAGGTTCTACCGAGACAGAAATTAATAATGATTATTTTGTTGAAAGATCTGCTTGATCCAACGCGGCTTGATAATTATTTTCCTAAAAACACGCTTTTCTGAATGCTGAATATGAACTACGAAAATCATCATAAAAACTTACTTTATAATCTAGAAGTATAACAGATCCCCGCAGACCCGTCCGCGTCGAATGTCCATGATAAATATTTTATTTGTACGTAACCTTCTAATATAAAAAAAATTTATAATAGAATTTATAAATATTTTTTTTTATAATGGACGTTTTGAAATGTGGTAGGCAAGATAGTATCATCTTCATCATATTAATTAATAATAGTCTGTTAATAAAATTATGCTCTATATATCCAACTAAATGAAAGAGTGACAAAATATTATTGCTGTGATTGTTTGAGGCCGATTTGCCTTCAATGTTCCAAGCCGCTTTTTGAAGATTGTCAAAAAAAAATATGATTTTCGAGGCTATATTTTATTACTTATTATTGAACCATTGAATATTACCAATTATTATAGTCTGATTAGTATATATGTTAACTTTGATAAATATATATCGTTCGTTAGGAAAGGTCAAAACGTTGATTTAAAAAAAAATGTTTAGCTATAAGGTTTTAAAGAAATATTTATAAGAGTTGTCAATGAATACTGTAAAAGTTTAGATTGCTTTTTATTTCGATAAAACTATTAATTTTATATAGTTATGCAAACCTTAAACAAGACAAATTAATCAGTTTGATAAGTATATTAAATTAAAATAATAAGATATAGGCTGTCAAAATGGTGTCTGGTAGACTACCACGTCAGTAAAATTGAGAAAATTAGAGCACGTCAGTCGCAGAGGGTTAAAAGACCTACAACGATATAAATATTAGCTAATTGCCCGCCTGTCACATGCTATAGGTACTTTTAAACGGTTCAAACTAATAATGTTAAGAAGATCAACAGCACATCCATAAGTGCATAATGCTCGTCGCAAATAACACAGCCCAGCGTGCGCAGAGCATCGAACCATTCACCTAGCAAAACCGAGTACACGTGGAAGGACGCCAAACGTGCGATTATGCTGCAAATTAGTCGAAACGTAAAAATACGATAGGCAGCTGGTAACTGCCAAGAGTGAAGAGTACTTTTTAAATACATGAAAAATCAGTGATTTTGTTTTTAAATTGTTGTAAGAGCGACGTATACTGTATATTGTGTACTTCATTTCGCCGTGCACACAACTCTCACTGTAATACGTTTCACGTATTTGCGCTTGGGGACGGACGTTAAAAACATTTTAATTAACCCCTCAAGACAGTAACGTCCCGAATCGGGTATGATGTATTGTAGTCAATGCTCAGAAACGTCCCAAAACGGGTACGAGCGCGGCGCGACTTTTTTCAGTTCTCCAACTTTCTAATAATTATTCATAATTATCTAATTGTTTTACAAAATGAGGTTTTAATGTTTAATATTTCAAACTTCAATGCGATCATTCTACAATTGTTCTTTTCATGATCCATTAAGTAGTGTTTTTCTTATGATCGTTTTTCTAAAGTGCTATATTTTTGACCTTTAACTCTCAGAAATGACAGGTGACAGCCAAGATTTACACCCGCCGCTTGAGGGGTTTAGATAAGGCTTCATGTAGAAGAGTTTGAAACCTTCGTCTGCATTGAAGTCCGGAGTTATTTTTATTTCTATGGCTCCCCGGATCATGAAGGGGAAATAGAATTGTTCTTCGTACAAGCACAACAAGATTTTTAAACTGCTCTCAGTGGTTCGTTCCGGTATCCAAGATCTGATCGCAGATCGCCGATTTTTCTCGTTGAACGCTGAACAGCCTTGATGTGATCTATCAGTCGAGTCGCAAAGGGTCCTACATAAGCGAACCCACAACTGTACTCGATGTCACACCCGGGATTTGCAGTGGGATACATCCTTTACATTTACAGAATTGATGCAACATCTTACTTATTCGATCCGTGTACTAATCGATCTCTGTAAGTCACACCACAGAATAGTTCAAAACCTAAAAAGCATGCTAGCTTCTTTCTTTGAAAGGCTGTCAGCGATATCGATATATACCTATTCAAATCGTAATGAAACGGTTATGAAATACACCTGTCGAATCACATACAAGCGCATTACTGTTTACAATCGGCGGGAGATGGCGGTGGCACGACAGCTAAATAAAGCATACGTGTATTATAAAATATAATTAAAGCGATTGCAAGGTCGCTTTCGGCGACACAGGATTCGAAATAAATTAAGTATTAATATCTGCCAAATGAACGCGTGCGTCGGGCGATGTAAAACTGCCGACAACAGAGAGAACTGCCTTGACCCAAAGTGCTTTGAAACTGACGCGCCCCGCGCCACGTGAATCTGCATACATTATGAACATTACGAGACGAGCGCCACGTCGCGGAGGGCGAAATTAGCGGGCGTGATTGTGGTCCTCGAAACACGGGCAAAATTATTCCGGAGCTGTACCAGTTCGCGTCATTGAAAAGGACGATTCTAATATAACAGAATAATACTATGGACGTAGGGTGATGGGTGATAGGGGAATGACGGCCAGGAAAGGAGAGACCAGTCAGCGGTATTTCTCTATTGCAATTTTTTATCCAGAAAAATACAGTTGTGATCAACTGGCAGACGCCCGTGTGAATTAATTTAGAGTGATACCTAAAATCTTTTATCACCTACTAGTTATGTTTACCTTTAGGTAAGTTTATTTTTACCGCTGAGGGTGTTTATACCTTTAGTTTCTGCTTTACTTTTTACATGACTGCGCAACAAAAAAGGAGTGTAATGTGTTCAGGGTTCATCTATATATGTTTTCCGTTTCTTTATTCCACTATAACTTCTAAACGCTCGAACCGATTTAGAAGTATATTGTATTGTTAGAATCGTTATGTCATCCCAAACATAGAGTACATTACCCGTCCAAATATCAAGTAAATAGTTATCCAAATGTCCAAATCTCCAAATATCAATAAATCTACATAAATATATAGTGTTTAGTGTCAAATGAAAGGTCTGATTGAGTACATTCCGAAAATATATAGGTAGGTATGAATCTATATGGATAAATACATAAACCACAACTACCTCATAAAAACATGTAATAAAAATAATTATACGAGTAAATACAGTAATTCACTTTTTTTAACGGCAGCCGGGTTTTTTATTCCTTTTAATACATTTACTTGTTTAAGTGGTCTTATTCCGCTAGCGCTAGCCCGACCCGCACACAAACCTGGAAAAGATGGAATTAAAACATGTCGAAAATAACAGAATAATTATGTCTAGACAGGAAACCTACAAGAAAATATTTATTTTAATAACACAGAGTAATGTTTAAAACTCTTTCGTCTGGCGACCGAAATGAAGGTGGCAAGCGACCAGACGATCATGATCGACCTGTTGCCATCCACCGATTACATACACATTAAGTAATGTATCGTTTCAAAATATGATAACGGATACCTAAAGGTCAAATCGTAGTGTACAATTATTACGAAACGGTCCATCGAAATTTGCGATACGAAAAAAAGGCTTTGCGAATAGTGCATTAGGCGCGACGTTCGTTGACCCAGCTAAGTTTATAATTAGGTGCGTTCGACAAAACGGTCTTTTATTTGTCAATAGAGGCTAAAAAATACCACTTTAATGAATGACATTAAAAAATACCGACTCTTTATAAGTGTTGATATTGGGTCACTAGCGTTAATAGGTAGTATTGCATAATGTGAAGTTTGACTATGACGGTTTTGAGCCGACGTTGTTTGGGAATGTCTAAACCACAGTGGGATATTAGAATAGACCGCCGGAGTGCGAAGATGGACTGTAAGTGAATGCGTTAGCGGAATATAAAGAGATAGCTGCAATGACACTCCCTCTATCATTGTCTAGTTGCTCATGTGCGTTTACCCATAGCATAGCAGACTTATGGCGTCGAAGCGTTACCATATTGATATATAAGCGTTGCCATAGCGATATATTTACGTGTGTCCCGTGCATGCACGACTAAACAAGGATAGAGGGAGTGTTATTTGCTGCTGTCTCTTTCTTTTCCGCTAACGTATTATCAGGCTGGTCGCGCGGTCTAGTACTTATACGTCTACGGTTTAAACAGCTTAACTAACACGCCTGTCAATTGATATAATAACTTATCCAACACCTCGGCTTAACCTTTGACAAGAGCTTAAAGTGGGATTCTCACATTCTTATTACTGTGGGTAAAATCAGGAAACTGATATTGCTTTGAAAACCTTTAGAAACATACTACCAATAAAAACCCTTACATACCTAACAAACCTACGACGCGCTAACCCACACACTATGGCATATGGCATAAGGAGGGGGAGGTTCTACACATTCGTCTCTAGGACCGCTTGTTAAGGCGACGTACTACTTAAAAAATAAACCGTATCTGAGTTTTTAAGCCCCGCCTACTTACCCCCTCCCCTCGCGACGGGGCAGGTGTTTATTATGTTGACTCATCTCGCAGCGATATTCACTCGCTATCGATGTCTGGACTAAACACACTAGGTATACACTATTGCAATGGGATTTATATTTTGGGATTATGCAAGTGTCATGTACCTACGCTGGTGAAGAAGGCTACGCTTTATCATCATCTAAACTTGAACATTATATTACTTTCCCGGCTGCCACTGGTAGGGAAGGTGTTGTGATCGTGCGGAAAAAAATGTTTAGATAACGATAGAGATGTCCATTTTGAGGTCCACCAAGATGATTAAGACCATTTTCAGAGAAATGTATGTCTGTTTGCCTCTATGTAATCTCTCACGATAACTGCCGAGCCGTTGAACCGATTGAGTTGAAATTTGGAACATAGGGATAGTATCACCCTGGAATGCGCCCATTAGATTTTGGCTGTCAACTGTTAAACCAAACTATCACTGTCAAAAATTGACAGAAGCCATATCTTACAGAATTTCATTTGCGATATGTCATTTGAAATCCCCTGAAAAACTGTATTAAGAAGAGTCACCTGTCACTAATTAATTTTCGACATTTTAAAATTATTTTAAATGGTGATAGATGACAATTGGAGAAATGCCGTTAACTGTTTTGGATACAGTTTTCCAAGGGCTTTTAAATGACATAAATCGCAATTCATGTTCCGTGAGATACAGCTTTAGTATTTTTTTGATAGTTGTAGTGACAGTTTTTGATAGTATTTTTTGGCAGAAAAAACATTTAGAATCGAATTAAAAAACAACATTGTGTATCGAACTATTTATTCGCGGTATAATAGTTCTTTGAGGAGGACATAACGACACCCATCGCCTTGTACATTATCATAAAAAAATTATTTAATTAAAAAGTAATATAATTTATTTTTAGATACTGTAAGCACATCATTGTAAACTTTAAAGAAATACACATCATTAAAAATAAATAATTATTAATTAAAATATAAAATCATTAAGACAAAAAATCATGAAAACATTTCTGGTTGGCAAAGTAGTCTGTTATTTCTGAGTAGATACATACATATTAAATGTAAAGAGACGAATAAATACATTTAAAATTGCGCAGTACATTTGAGACTTCCTTTTTGTAGCCTTGACAGTGTCGCTTTGTAGTGGTGCGCCGACTTTTGTAATTAAAATTCATCAAATGATAATACATTTTCAAAAGCCTGTTCATCATTATTAATTAGATCTGTACTCAGCACAGATTTGGAATATCGTGTACTTTTCGGTGGCTCTATATTGCTTGTGCTTTGCTTTGGAGTGTTATTGGCAAGTACATTCTCTGTGAGTTCTTTGCTCACTTTGTGATGGAATCACTGAAAACTAACTACCGCTTAAGCGTTGGACAAGGGAGAGGAACCGATTTCTTTCGTTTTATCGTGTCGTTTCTTTTATTTGCTTCTTTCAAAGTGTATTCAGGCTCCCTTAAATCCATATTCCTTCATACTCCTGGATCGATAATTTCAGGTAATACACAGTCCATATAAAAACAAACAAGTTTTTTCCATGACATTTGTCCAAATCAAATCATTCGTCTGTATATTCGGTTTTGAGGAGATCGTTTTTACCAGACCAAAATGTAAATAGGCACACTTCCTTTCCAGTTATATGTATCGTTCCAGTTACAGTTTCTTTCCAGCACACTTTCTTTAAAGTTATCCACAATACCACAGATAGTTCATACCTTGTTGAAAACTTACGTTTTTTCGTTCCTCAGCGATTAATTCGCAATTCACGCACGTTTGAGGTATCTCGTGCCAATACCAACTACGGGAAACATTCCATCGCTTATGGGCTGATATGCACGTACGACTCTTGTTTCTCCACCATCGACATTTTCAACCTCAACCAACCGACGTTCGTTAAAGAATTATTCAAATCAATTGCACCTAACGAGCTTGTTAATACCTATAGTAATTAGTTATATACTTTCTATACAACAAAATAAAATTCGAAATTTAAATTCTAAGTGTCAACATATTTTAAAATTTTCTCCCCTCTAAATAATAATTAAATAATAAATTTTAGTGATTATAGTGCAATTCTATAGTCTGGATTAACTCGCGGTTAACACGGGACGCGTCCCGAAGGATCTGATCGGTCTGAGCTGTTCACTTTAAATATTCGACCAGCGTGTCTATGGAAAAGTCGACCATCGAAAACAAGCGAGCTGTAGTTACTGGCTGAAGGCAGATCGACTTTGCTGAAGATACATCGGAGGACTTACTGAAGGTGGTGGTGGATTTGATTGACCAGCCACCTTTCGAAGACTATATGCAAAGACTCTCAGAAGGAGGTTACCGCAAGGTATAAGGACGATCAATTGTGCGCTGGCAGCTTAGAAGGATTACGAGACTCTTGTGGAGGCGATAGTGGTGGACCTCTGCAAGTGGCGATAGCTGACAACCAATGCCTTTTCAACATAATCACCGTTACCAGTATTGGAAAGAGCCCTTGCGGAAGTGCCAAGGGACCTGGCATATACACTGCCGTGAAGAGTCATGTGAAATAAATGGCGTTTTAGGAGTATGTCTACCGGCGAAAAATTGTCCAAAAACTGAGGGGGATTTGCCAAAAGGGAAACTATCACAATTTTGTATAATGTCGGAACAAGAGACTGTATGCTGTATTCAACACAGCCCCATGAGCAACAACACGAGATCATCAGAAAACCAGGATAAATCCAATAATGCATCTTCTATATCACCGCCTACTACAACAACTACCAATAAGTCACCGGTCATCTCTACAATAGCTCCAGAAAAAACTCAAACATCACCACAAGCCATAACTACCAATTTCATAAATGACAGTGTGAAAAACGAACTAAATCCGAAAAAATAGCTCTGCAATATTGAGTAAAAATTTAACAATGACAGTCATTGCTGCGTTAGCGATTAATTGATTTATTTTATTTTATCTGCATCCAAACTTTTCTCTGGTCGTAACGGTCTCCGTTCCATCGGGTTCAGAAGAGGGAGGAAGAGAGAGTGCACCCGTGGTCGCGCGCCCACCTGTGCACTATAATATAGCCTGCGCACTTGACTGCTTCCGAACAGTGGACTCTGAGAAGACTAAAGAAGTCACTAGAATCTACAATGCAGTCGCTGTGGCCGAACACGGCTAGAAGGATATATATACAACATATCAGTAGCTACCACAAATATTTATTAAATATCTATAAATATTTATTATATATCTATAAATACCTATAAACATCAATAAATATCTGTATTTATATATCCACTATACGACCTATCTATATCTTTATTTATATCTATATACATATACACATACCATCGTCTAACTCCTTCTTCCTAATCACTTCCAATTCCCTACCTCTCCCATCGGTTTTCTATATATTTTTTATATTTAATATGAACTTTGTTTATTTTATAATTAATTTTTAAGTGTAATATGCTGAAATCCAAATGTGTAATAAACGATTATAGGCGTAATGTTTTTCTTTTTTTCTACATTTATGCACACGTATGTATATTGTATGCGCTGTATTTTTCCAGAAATAAAATAAAAAATAAATAAATAAAAAGAAATTATATATGGACCTGTCCTTGAACTTGAACGTACCAGTGATGTTTGATGCTGATTTCAAGTTTTCCATCTTTCTGTTTCCAAAATGTCACTTTTCTTTTTCTTGTCGCTTCCGTTAACCAGATTCTATGCGCTGTAATGGGAAATTTGACTTCAAAAGTATAATCATCAGATATTCCATCTGGAGAAGCTCCCAAAAATGGAAATTTAGGGTCAATGAATAATCCACATTGCTGAATTTCCACTTTTTCTAGACATATTTTTCATTCTAGAGCAGTTGTTTCATTTTCTTTTCCATGGCAAATTGATGCTACGTTGCTCAAATCCCATTTTCAGTCATGGATTTAACTAAATTGGCGCATTTTGTGTGTTGTTAACTATTGACAATTTTGCCAAAGTTAGACGCAGTTACCATTTTTCTTCGTAATTCCAACCACTCGCTGCTTTCACCTTGAATAACCGTAAGTTTTTCAATTCGCAATCGATCATTTTTCTATTTTCCAATTCTTGAAATAACAGAGCTTTGCTTTTTTCGAATATTTCTGATGGAACATCGGGTTGGTTGCAATGTTCTCCATAATGCGAATTATTGTTTTTTTTTTCAAAAAAACTTTCTGCTTTTATTTCTTTTATAAAGAATGGATTTACTTAACTGCCTCTGTCTTCTTTATTCCACTTTTGATATCCTGCCAGAGGGACTTTTGCCTATATATTTTTTATGTAATCTTGAGAGTGGCTGTTTTGTATTAAATGATATAACTGCCGCATTACATCGCGCTTGGTAAGACTGCTTTTGGATGTAATTTGTCCTCTTACCACCAATAAATTTTGCAATGATGCCGTTAAACCTTTCGAGAACATTACTATCTACATCATGAATTAGGCTTCTTGCATGTATTGCTACCTACGTTTTAAGTTATGTAACGTATTCTTTCCCAAATAATGTCACCCATCAAACAACTCATTGCATCCAGTGTTTCATTTTCCGACAAACAATTTTAAAAACTTCTACATTTATCATGGTTTCCAAATGCATCTATCGGGGCGTTCAAAATGTCATTATACAGGCAATCAATTTTCTCATCAATTGAAAAGTTTTGACATTTATTATAAGCTACTGCTGATGTAATATTTCTTCGCATTTTTAGTTTTTTTTTCACAGACATTACAAGTTGAATAAAAGCTTTTAAAAAGTAGATACCTACGTTTTGTTTTTTAAATTACAATTCTGCCTATCTGACGGTTTTCTGTATTAGAACGGTCAGAATCGTAGCCTAATAGTATATTATATTTATACATGGTGTATAGCTCTGTCATATGGCTCTAACGCAAATGTATTGGCATTATTTACTGTCCCCTTATATATGACACATTTTGACTCGCGGGAAGCAAGCTGAAGTGGCGCACTTGTTTTAAACTCGCATAAGATCACACCGGTCGTAGGTTCAAAACCTACCGATATGTATATTTTTTTTTTGTTTTTATACATAAAGAAACATTGTTATCAAATAAATGAACACTTTTTATTAAAAAAAAGTAATATTGTAAATTTAAAAAAAAAATAAATAAATATTAAATATTATTTTACTTATTATTGTTTCTATTTTTCAACATATGATTTATCATGTTTTTAAACCTCTTTCATTTACACGGTGAAATAGCCATCTAAAACCGATATTTTTTTACTTCACATCTCCGATCCATCGAAATGTCAATTTGGTAATAATAAGTCATGAAACAGAGCGTCGCGAACGCAACCGCATATGTCGGCCTTCGAAGCCGAAATGAACCACGTTTCTAAGAGCCAATAACATTTCATTATAAAAGGTTGGCTGTTATGCCATTTGAATCAGTAATTGATCCCCACATAAGAACCATATTGACCCAATGTCGCTTGCGGCATTTTGAATGCCAGCGCGTCGTCGCGAGAAGAGCGCGCTCATCTCATTGTATGACAAAAATAATATAAACGGGCTCTGCAAAATATTATTTTTAAAATATACTGATATTTTATTTGAAAAAAATAATCGTCAGTACTACAAGTTTATTGTACATAGTTTATGTAAAAAAAAACAAACTTGAAAAAAAACACACAGTAATAAGTAATATTTAACAGTGAATATGGATGAAAGTTACACTTTTTATATAATTTTTTTTAACAAGAAAAACTTATTTTTTTAAATTTATGCGAAAGCATTCCTCTTTACAACTATTGTTAAAATGCCGTAGTATTTTTTTTGAGTTTCTTGATCGTGCAGTTTAGTGTGAGGCACGTTTCAAAAAATGCTCTAAAATGAAAATTTCCTGTATAGCTCCCAGATTTAATTATTTTCCTCAATTTTCCAATACTTAAAAAAAAAATCTGAA